>CAUYLG010079019.1:0-17960 GCA_963573385.1 Cacajao melanocephalus | reverse complement strand
AGTCGTGGGGGGTGGGGGGTTTTTTGCGCCATGTTTGTGCCATTGCTTTCCAGTCGGGGCTATAATACCGAAAATACGCCACAAAAAAAAAAAAAAAAAAAAAAAAAAAGCCAATTATCTTGGAAATTCAGATCTTCTATTATGTATATTATGGATACAGATTATGTAGTTAATCTCATCTGGTAAGAGTGAGTCTCCATTAAATCTTTTTGCTTAAAGAAATACTGATGTAAACCTAAATACTAACATTCCCATTCTTGGTAGCATGACTGGCTAGGGAAAAGTTAGTGACACTTTTTTAATATGTTGAATGAAAGTCACCAGTTTACATTATTCCTTAAAGGCATGGCAAGAACAACTTGATCAGACACAGTTTCCTGACCTGTTTCTGTAAGGTTCATACAGTGATTTCATCTCATTGGTGATTAGAGAGGGAACGTAAACCTCTTTTACTCCAAACTGGCCTCTTTTTACGTCTATCTTACGTTCACTTCTAGGAAGTAATAACAATGACAAACTCTTTTATATTTTGTAAAGTGTTTTAACATATATTATCTCACCTGATCCTCTCAACCACACTGAAAAGTATATCACTATACAGTCATGCCCTGCATAACTGATGTTTCAGTCAACAAACCACATATATGATGGTGGCTGCATAAGACTATAATGGAACTGAAAAATTCCTATCACTTGGTATTTACCATACTATATTTTTAATCACTGTTTTAGAGTGTACTTCTCCTTCTACTCATATGTAAAAAAGTTAACTGTAAAATCGCCTCAGGCAGGTTCTTCAGGAAATATTCTGTAGAAGGCATTGTTATGATAGGAGGGAACAGCTCCATGCATGAAGAAGACCTTCCAGTGGAATAAGATGTGGAAGTGAAAGACAGTGTATTGATGATTCTGACTCTGTGTAGGTCTAAGCTAAGGTGTGTGTGCCCTAGTTTTTAACAAGAAAATTTTTAAGTTAAAAAAATAAAAATAGATAAAAGCTTATAGATTAAGGATATAAAGAAATATTTTTGTACAGCGGTATAATGTATTTGTGTTTTAAGCTAAGTACTACTGCAAAAGGGTCAAAACATTAAAAATATTTTTAAAATGTATAAAGTAAAAAAAATTATAGTAAGCTAAGGTTATTTATTATTGAAGAAACACTCACCACTTGCTCACCAACTCACCCCAAGCAACTTGTAGTCCTGTAGGGTGCATTCATGGTAAGTGCCCTATACAGGTATAAAATTTTTAAATCTTTTATGCAACATTTTTACAATATCTTTTCTAGGTTTAGACATACAAATACTTATTATGTTCCTGCTCTACAGAATTCAATATAGTAACACGCTGTACAGGTTTGTAGCCTAGGAGCAACAGGCTATACCATGTAGCCTAGGTGTGTAGTAGGCTGTACCATATAGGTTTGTATTAAATTCACTCTATGACGTTTGCTCAGGGATGAAATTGCCTAACAATGCATTTCTAAGAATGTATTCCTGTCGTTAAGTGACTCGTGACTGTACTACTATCTTACAGATCAAGAAAGTGAAGTTCTGAAAGGTTAAGTGTCTTGGCCAAAGACATAGAGCCAGTAAGAGGGAAGCAAAACGCAACTGCCTGAAGAATAAGCTTTGGTTGATTAAAGTAAAGTAAAAAGAGATCTGAAAAGATCTAACAATTCAAATCCTTCAGTAAAATTCTGAGTATTTGAGACACTTGCAGGAACACATCGGATACATAGAGAAACAGAAATAAATTATCCAGAAAGTGGAATGTAAGCTCTTTCTTTCTTTCTTCACTTGTCCTTTTGTAGATTTAATTTTTTTCAACCCAGCCAACAAGGATTTATTGCTCCTTTCTGACTGAGAAGACATTAATTCCCCTATGAAAATAAGAACTGAATGGAAATATTCTTGACTACAGACTTCTGCAGGATGAGCTTTGCAAACTGCCACTTGTTTAGAAAAGAACTCATTCCACATAGGCAGGATAGGATGTTGAGTTCATCTATTTTATTTCTTGTAGGTAAAAAAGAGGAAGAAAAAAAGTCTATAAACGTTAGGGCGTTGTTATAACCGAATTAAGAGCCCCAGGTAGTCAGCTCAAAAGAGTTTCCAACAAATATAAGAATTATCAAATAGAGGAACTGCATGTGTTTGTTTCTGAGATGGGTCACATCAAATGTGTTAATAAGCCAATAAAATGCCTCATGATGTGAATCCTAATCATCAACTCTCATTGACTCACCTCTCCCAAAAGTTAGTAAAGGAAGAAATTAATGAACCAGTTGAGTAATTTCTACTTTTTCCTCTTTTTATTTTTTAAATTGAAAAAACCTAAATGGCATGGTTTAAGGGTGATGTTTGGTAAAATGATCCCCAGTGATGATTCCCAATGCTAGCAATATATCGCAGTGCTGTACACATGGTTTGGGAAGGATATGGATTTGAGGTCAGATATCCTGGGTTGAAATTCTAACCCCTGCTTAACTGCCTGATATGATCAAGTTCTTCAGCTTCATTGAATCTTATTTGGTTCACCACCAAAACAGTGATAATGATGCTTATTTACAGAGTTGTTATATGGTTTAGGACATACACACATACACACACACACACACACACACACACACACACACACACACACCACACACATCATAATCATCATCATCATCCATCACAGTACCTAGCATGTGGTCATGCTCAATACATGGTCATTATCACAAAAAAGTATTTGGTTAATATGCATATATGCATTTATAAAATATATGTAAGAACCTAAATGAAAATCTGAAGCAAAAAGCTTAAATATAAAGTTTTTATATTCTATGTACTTATTTAATATGCACATATGCATTTATAAAATATATGTAAGAACCTAAATGAAAATCTGAAGCAAAGAGCTTAAATATAAAGAGTTTTTATATTCTATGCACTTATTTTCCTTGTGATTATGTAAAAGGTTACTGTACTAGAAAGAGATGACAGAATCTCCTTTTCAAATGCTTTAAGGAAAAATTTATCTCTACCTATCTTCTGCCTTCCCTCTTCCCAACTTTCCTTATTTCTTAGAAGGCGAAACCCTGGCAATAAGAAGAGGGTACAGTGGTGAGGTTGTAGCCTGGTCTACTTAGGTCTAATTAGGGGACTGGCTTTTTAAAAGGGATTGAGCAAATAAGTACACACATTGAAAATGGCAACTAAGTTTCTCATTGTTGGAGAAGCCAGGCATAAATACCAAAAAAAGGGAAAGGTACAAATAATCCTGTGTTGGTATGTAGGAATTGAAGGTATTAGTATGAAATCATGATTTTCAATATAGATAGATAAAAAAAAATAAAGATGTAAATGTATGTATATATGTAAGCAAATGCATCCCTTGTATATCTTTCCTAGCTCTGTCCACTGAAAGAGGCCAGGAAAATGCAACACTCCAGCAGCATTTAGCACACCTAGTGCCCAGATCATTGTTTCTAAATGCCACTTTCTACTAAAAGGAACAGGGTTCCCTGGAGAAATGACTAATTCCAAAGCTGGGGTAAGGAAAAAAAGAAATGAGCCCGATCTCTTGTGCTAGAAGATAAAAAAGTGCTTAAACAACACTTAAATGACATGACATAAGGATACAGAAGCTTGCTTAAAAAGCCAAACCTGGGATAATATGAGCATCAAAATAAATAATGATAGTAATGAATTATAACCCACTGACTAGGAACCCATGAGTAGACACTGATATAAATAAATGAATGAAAAAATAAATGGGGAGGAGAAAAGGTTCTTGCTTACAATAGAATGCCTCCTAATAAATGTAGGAGTAATGAAGTTAGAAAAATTACTATTTGGCAATCATGACTGTAAAATCAATCCAAGAAAGAAGGATTAATGGATGTCCGAAATAGTGGGTAAAAGTAGAGGAGAAACTGGAGTTTACATAATCTCAAAGTATCGTGTCAGAAAACATTTATCACAAAGGAGGAAAAACTAACTTTACCATGGAGAAACCTGGCAGATGTCATCTCAATCCAGTGATCAAAGATAAGACCACTAGTAACATGACAAACAGCATGACATGAGAAGAGTACACTATCACTTCTATGACATTGTAGCCAAAAATGCATAAACTGGGTCTAACCATGAGAAAACATTAGATAAACCTAAACTGAGGGACATGTGTGACTGGCCAGCTATCTTAAAAAATATCAAGGCCAACCAGGCTTGGTGGCTCATGCCTTTAATCTCAGTACTTTGGGAGGCTAAGGAGGGTGAATCGCTTGAGCCCAGGAGTTCAATATTAGCCTGGGCAATGCCACAAAACCCCAACTCTACCAAAAACAAAACAAAACAAAACACATCAAAAATTAGCCAGGCATGGTGGCGCCTACCTGTAGTCCCAGCGACTCAAGATGCCGAGGTGGAAGAATCCTCAGAGCCCAAGAACCAGAGGATGCAGTGAGCTAAGATCATACCACTGCACTTCGGACTGGGCAACAGGCCCTATCTCAAAAAAAAAAAAAACAACCCCAAAAGCAACAACAACAAAAACAAAACCAAGGTCATATAAGTCAAGGCAAGTCTAACTAGAGACACACACAAATTGGGTATAAATACTGATCCTGGATTGGATCTTTCTGCTCCATTGGACTTTATTAGGACAACTGGTAAAAATGTGAATGTGGTCTCTAGATAAAAGGTGTACAGTAATTCTTTAACCTATTCTTGAAATATTTCTGTACGTTTAATATTCTTTAAAAAGTTTTTTGTACTTAGCACACATCCAAGCCAAAGGAAAAAAAAAACAACAGTTTTTTTCAACTCACTATAGTGAGAAAGGGGGACAAAGAAGTGATTTTTTTTTAATTCTTGAGAACTTTGAAAGATAGTCTCTCATTACAGAGGACTCTAAGATTATATGTTCACCAAAGAATTGGGTTTGCTAATGGAAGCAGCCAGTCACTTGGGCTGAAGGTACAATGATTGCAAGCTGAGCCTCATTAGTAGGTTATGAATCAATTTAGTAGCCACAACCAGATCAATAAAAAGTGAATCAACAGAATAGCAAATGTTGGAATGCATTACACATAGTCAACTAAGATATAGGTATGTTTTTGTCAAAGGTGTTTGAACCGGAGGGACTCCATCTTGAATAGGGCCTGGGTAAATAAGGCTAAGACCTACTGGGCTGCACTCCCAAGAGGTTAAGGCATTCTCAATCACAGGATGAGATAGGAGGTCAGCACAAGATACAGGTCACAAAGACCTTGCTGATAAAAGAGGCTGTGATAAAGAAGCCAGCCAAAACCCAAATACTGTATATTGTACCTACTCAGTTTATAAACTAACCTACCAAAAAATTGATTTGAGGAAGAGGCAGAGACATTTTTGAAAGACTAGGTAATGTCTACCTAACTACTGATCTCCTTTAAAACCAAGATGGCGATGAGAGTGACCTCTGGTTGTCCTCATGACTCATTATACACTAATTATAATACATTAGTATGCTAAGAGACACTCCCACCAGTGACATGGTGGTTTACAAATGTCATGGCAACATCAGGAAGTTGCCCAATATGACCTAAAAAGGGGAAATGCCCACCTCTTTCCTGGAAAACTCATGAATAATCCACCCCTTGTTCAGCACATAATCAAGAAATAACCATAAAACCAGCAGCTCTTGGGGCTGCTCTGTCTATGGAGTAGTCATTCTTTTATTCCTTCACTTTTTAAATAAACTTGCTTTCATCACTTTACTTTATGGACTTGCTCTGAATTCTCTTGCATGAGATCTAAGAACCCTTTCTTGTGGTCCAGATCGAACTCCTTTTCTGCTAACAAAACCACAAGATCCTTCAAGGCCCGAAGGAGATCAATAGTTAGGTAGACATTACCTAGTCTTTCAAAAATGTCTCTGCCTCTTCCTCAAATCAATTTTTTGGTAGGTTTATAAACTTCTGAGTAGGTACAATATACAGTATTTTAGTTCAGATTTAGGTAAAAGGTGATGAGTCAAGTATTACCAGTTAAGAAGTATAGTTTAAGATCTCTGTTCCTCCTTTTGGAATGGGGCAGTCATTTTCAGGCCTATTTACAAATATAAGATGCAAAGAAAACATTTTTATTTTTATTTTCAACTGATACTTTTCTTTCATCAACTAACAACTATTAAGTTCATATTCTACGCAAGGTACTATTTAGGGATAAGGATATACAAAGTAAGACATGATTCATGTCTTCAAAGAGATTATAGGAAATCTCAAAATTTGTATCACTACAAAGATCTCCATACTATTAATATTAATATCAAGCCCTACTCTTCCATATAATTTTATATAATTTCTGATCTCATACTAAACAATTTGTTTTTAAAGGAGACCATCAATAGCACACAGCCAAGTCAGAAGACACTCAAGAATTCCTAACAGCTTCATTTACTATTCTATGCTTTTATAGTGACACTTTTTTACTGGGTACTTCGAAGGGCCACAAATACTACTCGAGGGTAAGAGATAAATAAGAAGTTCCAAAGGAAATAGGAGGTTCTTTGTCACTTCTTCTTTCTCCTGATTTTTTTACCTAAATCCTGTTTAATTTATGTCACGTGACAATCCTCCCCATCTGTGGGGGATGGAGATCAATAATGATAACTCACATTAAATGTTGACTCCTGCACAGATGCTCCTGAGTAAGGGAGACATATTAGGGACTTTACCACAAAATGAATCACTTACCATCACTTCTCCTTTGAAATGAATCATTTTAGAATAGTCAGCCTTCATTCCACATGTAAAGAAATGCAGAACAAAAAAAGTCACGTAATTCTTTCAGAGTAATAAAAGGCCTTTGACACGTGTTCTTTGTGAACAAGCAATAAAAGCTAAAATCAGACCAACAAAATATATCCACTAACAGCTTATGCATACTCTAGTGAGTTGCTGGGAGTAGCGGGAGGAGATGGTGCTATTTTGGAATACAAGGCAGCAACAGAGAGGCAAAGCAAGACAGGATCTACAAGTTGCACAGCATGGAGCTCACAATAACTTTACTAGCCAACAAAATGTTCCCAATCTTGCTCTCATATATTTAAATAATCATGCCCTAGGGTTATGAACGTTTAAGTCTCAGAAACTCATTTAAGGGTAAGAGATTATAAAAGCCCTTTAAGAAAATCATTCTTAAGGTTAAATCTTTCTCCCGTGGTCTGGATAAAAAAAAAAGAAAGAAAGAAAGAAAATCATTCTGCAAACCTGTCCTAGAATTGGTTCAGGAGTTTAGTACTTTGCAATTAAATTTAAGTTTTGCAATGGCTTACAAAGGAAAACAGAAGTGAAACCTACCTCTTTTAAATGTAAACAACACAGCTTTTCCCCCCGTCACACTTTATTTTTTCACACTTTTTCTAGCCTTCACACATAGGCTAGAAACATCAATAAAGTTAGAAGGGGCAGAGGTTTTTCATGGGGAGGGGAAGGGGCAACACTTACCACAAGAGCTTTTGAAAATATGTGGGCACACTGGTTGTCACAATGATTGGAAGGTGCTATTGGCATTTCAAATGCCAGGATCAGGGATGCTGAATGCTTTCTACGCTGGAAACAGACCCACATAGTGAAGAATTACCCTGCCAAACGCTCATAGCACCTTGCTGAGAAAAAAAAAAATGCCTGAACTGATCAGAAGCACTAAAAGGGTATATTACACCTTTTTTGATTAGCTTAAAAGTAGCAGAAGGGCTCTATATAGTGTTAGTTAAACACTGAATAGGTGGCTTTAAAGCGTATGATTTACCTGAAATTTTTGTTAAGACTATAGTTAAGAGTTAGGGAGAACTGGGGAGACAAGTTTCCTCAAATTCTTCAGATATTACAATTTAAATATGTACAGTTGTACAGAAATTTAATGTCAAGAAAGGTGTTTTAAAAACTTAGGGAGAAAAGTATGGAATTAATTTCAGAATAACTTTTAAAATAAATAAGTCCATTTAGTTCTCAAAGAATCTGTGATAGTTAAATTGTGCTTATAATCTGTATGCCAGGCAAATATATTACCACCTGGTAGCAACATACTTAAATTTAAGCTCACATGTTTGAAAACAGTGAGTTTCTTGAAAATGTCATCTATAACTTTAAGAAGGTTCAGAAAGTCTATGGAGACAAAGTTTCACTCTGTTGCCCAGGCTGGAGTGCAGTAGTGCGATCACAGCTCACCACAACCTCCACCTCCAGGTTCAAGTGATTCTCCTGCTTTAGCCTCCTGAGTAGCTGGGACTACAGGCGCATGCCACCATGCCCGGCTAATTTTTTTATTTTTAGGCGAGATGGGGTTTCACTATATTGGCTAGACTGGTCTTGAACTCCTGACCTTGTAATCCGCCCACTTCAGCCTCCCAAAGTGCTGGGATTACAGGTGTGAGCCACCGTGCCAGCGTAAGTTTTTAAATTGTCATCAACTTGATTTTTAAAAATATCTTGTTAGTTTTCTTTAAAGCCTATAAATGAGGCTGAATGGTCCATCAGGTGCTAAGAAAAAATATTTGTTTCCCATTTTTAGTTAACTGCAGAGTTTTAAGGAAAAGGCCCTAAGAAAAGCAATCTATTTATGATTCATCTAGAAATTTAAATACTTCAACTAGTCTTCATAGTTGTGAATTTACAGTTGATCCAGAAATAAAGCCTGCTCTGTTCATCTGGGTTTACTAAAAATACTCCCTCCCAACTTCTTTTTTTTAAATAATATCAGAGATCCTGGAAGAGTATAAGAAAGACTCTTCCTAGTCAACAATGAACTGACACGCACCCTTTTTGCTTTGCAGATACTTCTGACATATACAGTGTCAATGTTTGTTCATCTGTTAGTTGTCTATTTGCCATCTATATACACTTCATCTCAGGTAAAAATACTTTAAAACAGTTGAAGGTGAAAGATGCCACTGTACTACTAGGTTTATCTTCTCATTTCCTTTATTCTCAACTATTTTCTTTGGTGGCAACTGAATCCTCCAGATAGCTAACTAATCCTTTTTATGCCTTTCACATTTCCGCTGAAGACCATCTTGTCCCCTTCATTAGGGTTCTGTCAGGAGAGGTTTAAGCTTTGGTTCTAGATAAAAAATACGGCTGTAGCTCTGAAGATGACATAAAAGTTTCTTCCGATGCCTAAGATTTCAAATATATGTATACATTTGAAAGAGCATTATTTTTTGGCCAGATTATTTTTGTTCATGGCAGGTAAAAAATAATTTGTGCATCTATATGAAAAAAAAAAAACAACCTTTCAATCCCCATATAATAATTCAGAAATAAAGTTCCTTCAGCCAGCTATGGGGATGGGGAAACAATTCCCAGGGTACACACGTTAATGGTCCTGTCAACTCTGCCATTCTCACATTGCAATGCCAATGCAATTTCACATAAACGCAATTATGCTGAGGCAAACACTGTTGCAGAGTACAAGAACTACATATGCACTACTCTAAGAAATACAACTTGTGAGGTTCATGAGGCATGGCAATGTTTGTGGCAAACAGGACCAATGTAAGAATCAAATTAATTAGATTCTTAGAGTCTACTGTTTACCATGCAATACAGTAAACAACTAAGCTCCAGGATGACGACCATCAAAAACTGTTCTCTTTGAGCACAAAGGACATGTAAGAGCTAATAGCTGAGTGTCCCAGGCATGGTTCTAAGCCATTTGTATGATGCTGCATATGATGTGAGTAACTAGGCTGGTCAATTTGGGTGGTGATAACAGTGCGCTACTAAAGTCACAGATTCAATCTCTATATAACTTAGTATCATATTAAAACAAACCAAAATTTTTTTCTATGCCACAGACTGTCAGTGACCTAGCTATCTTACAAATACATGCTGTTGGTCATAATACAGACCAAGAGTGTCCAAAACCCATCATTACAACTGGAATCAAAGAAGAAAGCAGGTCCACACAGAAGGATGAGCACAAAGTCAAAGTTCCAATCCTTAAAACCTATGCCACTAGGTATAATCAAATGTCTTTCTAGTGCTGTTTGTGGGAAGTATTCAGACTTTATTTTTGTTTTTCTTACCCCAGTTCTTAGCCTCTTTTTGTTGTTACTAAATAAGTTGGAGCCAAGACAATCTAGTGTAGATTCTGGCTTCCCTCTTTTTATTCTCTGAAACAGCTTATATAAGACAAGTATTATTATACTTGTTCTTTGACAGTTTGATAAAATTCATCCCTCAAATTATTCTAGGCTTGGTGTCTTTGGCAGGAGGTTGGGGAGGTGGTGGTTAAGTATGATTACATTTCTTTAAAGTTTATTGGACTCCTTTGTTTTGCCATTTCTTCCTAAGACATTTTGATATTTTATGTTTTCCCAGAAGAGTGTCCACTTAAATTTTCAAGCTTATTGTTATAAAGTTGCTCAAAATAATGTCTTATATTTTAAATATGTTTTTCTTAATTTTGTCTCTATTTTTCTTCCTAATACCATTTGTTTACGCTTATAGTTTTTCTCTAGATCAGCTTGTCAAAGGTTTACTGCATTTTCACCTCCCTGATGAGGCTCAGGGTGCAGTGGCTGGAAAAAGCAGATTCCCTGGTTATGTACGCAGCTCAACTGTCATATGTGTTGCTTTAAGGGACCTTGAAGACATTTCCCTCTCCCTACTCTTGGCCAAATGACTGCCTCTGGTCTGTTTTAGTTTGCATCCCAGGCCCCAGACGAGCATGTAAGATCCCTTTGAAAAGTCCATAGAACACTGTAGTCAAGGTGGACACTGGAAAGTAAAAAGGCTTATTGAATTTTATATCTTTTCAAAGAATAGCTTCTGGTATTAACACTGATTTCTATTGCTATTCTGTTTTCTGTTCATAAATTTCTACTTTTATCGTTATTTTACTTAATTTGGGCTTACTCTGTTTTCAGCTTCCTGAGTTGAAAGCTTAGCTCATTTATTTTCATTCTTTCTAATTTTTTAACCTTAAATATTTATTTAAGGTTGTAGCTTTCTCTCTTTAGCTACTCTACAAGATCAAATGTGAAGTAATTTCACTGTTGTTCAGCTCTAAGTATTTTGTAATTCTCATTATAATTACCTCCCTACCCATGCAGTACCTACAAGGAAGCTTATACTTTTCAAAAGTACTCTTTTCTTCTCGAGCTAACTTTTTGTTGATATTACAAAAAAACTATAACCCTCCATAATCTCAATTCCATATCTCTACATCCTATCTTTCCAGCTTATTCTTTCTACTAGGGTGACCCCGAACTATCCTTCAACCTCATGGAATCTCCACGATCACTCATGCTCTTGATGTCCCTTCACTCTCCTCTTTATCTAGCTTACATTCCATGAGTTATCATTATTATCATTACTTTCCCTCTCTCTCTTCATAGTGCTTGGCAAAACTATAACCTTGTTTAAATCCAGTTTTCTGCCTACTCCACACCTGCACCTCTGCAACTAAATGTGGCTGGAAAAAAAATACAACCATGCTCATTGGTCTCAATTTAAATTCATTATTTTGAACCATTAGTGGACTCTAACGTACACAGAGATACTTCCCTTGTCCATTTACTTTCCTAGATAAATATTTCACCCCTGTCCCTTTTAACTCAAACACCCAACACTTCCCTCCCTCATGTTTTTCCTTGGCTGCTGGTCTTGCTTTCTATTTCACTAAGAAAACTGAAGCAATCAGAAAAGAACTTCCACAGACTATCACCACATTTATCCACCATTTACCATCTTCTCACCTGTTACCACTGATGAACCTAACATGCTTCTATTTGAAGCCAAATCCTTTAACTTGTGCCCTAGACCCTACTGAAGGACCTCATTACAGCAGTTCTCCATTCTTCCTTCATCATCTTTTTGTTGTGGTTCTCCACTGGGATAATTCTCATGAGCAAATATGCAGCTTAAAAAAAACACCCTTTTCCAGCCAGGTGCGGTGGCTCATGCTTGTAATACCAGCACTTTGGGAGGCCAGGGAAGGAGGATCACCTGAAGCCAGGAGTTTGAGACCAGCCTGGTCAACATGGCAAAAGTTTGTCTCTGCTAAAAACAACAAAAAATTAGCCAGATATGGTGGTGAGAACCTGTAATCCTAGCTACTCGGGAGGCTAAGGCAGAAGAATCACTTGAACCTGGGAGGCTGCAGTGAGCTGAGATTGTGCCATTGTACTCCAGCCTAGGCGACAAGAGTGAAACTCCATCTCAAAAAAAAAAAAAAAAAAGTCAAAAAACAAAAACATCCACCGTTCTTGATTCTATCTCCCCAAAAGCTGCCATTCCATTTTCTTGCCAGCGCCGCTTCCTGAAAAACTTATCTCTAAAAAAAATTAACTTTCTCAGTGTTTCCAATTCCTATCTTCTCAACGTGGCTTAAAATTACTTCAACCAGGCTTTCTGTACCACTATTCCAACAAAACCACTCTTATCAAGGTCTTAATGTTATAAAAATCAATGGTCAGTTCTATTTTTTGAGACAGTCTCACTCTGTTGCCAGGCTAGAGTGCAGTGGTGCGATCTCGGCTCACTGCAACCTCTACCTCCCAGGTTCAAGCAATTCTTCTGCCTCAGCCTCCTGAGTAGCTGGGACTATAGGTGCGCGCCACCACACCCAACTAAATTTTGTATTTTAGTAGAGACGGGGTTTTACCATGCTGGCCAGGATGGTCTAGATCTCTTGACCTTGTGCTCTCCCCCCTTGTCCTCCGAAAGTGCTGGGATTACAGGCGTGAGTCACTGGGCCCAGCCAATGGTCAGTTCTTAGTCTTCCTCTTACACGACCTCACAGCAACATTTAACAGTGTTGATAACTACCTCTTTCTTCATACATTTTATTTTTCTCTCACACTGGAAAGGACACCAGATACTTCTTAGGCCCTCTTCCCTTTTCTATATTGTCTTTCTGTTATCTGATATAGTCTCATTGCTTTAAATATCATCTAAATGCTCCACAGCATTTTGGCAGATCTGTATAGCCAAACTGCCAAAATTTCCAGTTGGGAATCTAATAGATATCTCAAACCAACATATCTAAAATTAGATTCCGGTCAGGTGCAGTGGCTCACACCTGTAATCCCAGCACTTTGGAAGGCCAAGGTGGGCAAATCACTTGAGGTCAGGAGTTCTAGACCAGCCTGGCCAACATGGTGAAACCCTGACTCTACTAAAAATACAAAAATTAGCCAGGTATGGTGGCAGGTGCCTATAATCCCAGCTATTTGGGAGGCTGAGGAAAGAGAATTGCTTGAACCCAGGAGGTGGAGTTTGCAGTGAGCCAAGATCGTGCCACTGCACTCCAACCTGGGTGACAGAGTGAGACTCCATCCAAAAAATAAAAAAATAAAATTGTATTCCTAAGAAGTCATTATATGAAAAAAAAAAATACTTGCACATGTATGATTATAGCAGCACAATCTGCAACTGCAAAAATTTGGAATCAGCCCAAATGCCCATCAATCAATGAGTGGATAAAGAAATTGTGCAATGAATACATACACACACACACACACACACACACACACACACACACACACCATGGGATACTACTCAGCCATAAAAAGGAATGAAATAATGGCATTTGCAGTGACCTGGATGGAACTGGAGACCATTATTCTAAGTGAAGTAACTCAGGAATTGAAAACCAAACATTGTATGTTCTCACTCATAAGAGGGAGCTAAACCATGAGGATGCAAAGGCATAAGAATGATACAATGGGCCGGGCGCGGTGGCTTACACCTGTAATCCCAGCACTTTGGGAAGTCGAGGCAGGCGGATCACGAGGTCAAGAGATGGAGACCATCCTGGCCAACATGGTGAAACCCCCTCTCTACTAAAAAATACAAAAATTAGCTGGGTGTGGTGGTGCATGCCTGTAGTCCCAGCTACTTGGGAGGCTGAGGCAGTAGAATCTCTTGAACCCGGGAGGTGAAGGTTGCAATGAGCCAAGATCGCACCATTGCACTCCAGCCTGGTGCCTGGCAACAGAGCAAGACTCTGTCTCAAAAAAAAAACCAGAATGATACAGTGGATTTTGGGGACCTGGGGGAAAGGGTGGGAGGAGGGTAAGGGATAAAAGGTACATTAGATACAGTGCACACTGCTCAGATGATGGGTACACAAAATATCAGAAATCACCACTAAAGAACTTATTCATATAACCAAAGATTACCTGTTCCCCAAAAACCTATGGAAATAAAAAAGAAATAAATAAGATCAGCTTCCTAGTTTCTTCCCCAACCTGCTTCATTTGTAGCCTCCCCCATGTCAGTTGACAGCAACTCTATCCTTCCAGTTGCTTAGGCCAAAAACCTTGCAATCATCTAAAATTCCTCATACTTGCTGTCACATCCCATAAGCCCCTCCAGGAAATGTTGGCTCTACCTTCAAATATACCCAGAATCTTACCAAATTTCAACAATTCTATTGCTACCATGTGATCCAAGTCCCTACCATCATTTCTTGCCTGGATTACTGCAATAGCTTCTCAGCTGCTACCTTTGTCTCAAGTCTATTCTCAATACAACAGCTTGAATGATTCTTTTAAAACTTAAGTCTCATCACATCACTCTACTGAAAATCCTTCAATGGCTCCTCATTTTGTGCATTATAGGTGACAAAGGCCTATGATGCTCTACATTCAGATTATCTGATTTTCTTTCCTGCTACTCTCACCTGTCATTTCTTTCATGTGCCAGCACTCCCACCATATGGCCTTTGCTGTAGCTGTACCCTCTGCTAGAGGACCTCACTACAGTACATGTGAAGAAATGTTCTTCCTTCAGATATCTCTGGGCTTACTCCTTCAGCTTCTTCAAATCTCAACCAGTCAATAAGATTTACTCAGACCCGCTTTTTATATTACAACCTGTACTTTCTCTACGCAATCCTCTTTATGCAATTTTCCTTTCTAGATTTTTTTTTCCAAACTGCATCAGTGTCTAACATACCATATACATGATGATGTTTATTGTTTACTGTCTGCCTTTCCATCTTACTCCCATCTTATTGTTTATTCTCTGCCTTTTCATCTTACTCCTTTTATCTTTGTCTATATTGTTGACTAAAGGATTCCAAGAGCCTCCAATATCTGGCAAATATTGGATAAATAAATATTTCTTGAATGAATGAGTGAATACTGATTTTTCATTTAGCATGGTCACAATACACACGTCCTATGTGTGCTATATATCTGTTAGATTAGGCTGATTAATTATGTTGTTCAAATCCTTTACGTTCTTATTTTTGTCTGATACATTGGTTTCTAAGAGAGGTGCATTAAAATCTGCAGCACTGACTGTGGATATGCTATTTCTTGGTAATTGTCAGTTTGTTTTTTTTTTAAGGATGAGAGAGAGAGCGAGACAGAGAGAGAGAGAGAGAGAGAATTCTGTTTCTGTTTTATATATTTTCAGTATCTAGAGTAATTTTATATCATCTCCATGGATTGTTCCCTACTAATTAGATATATATTTCTGAGATTTGACGATTTTAAGCAAAAATATGTTCATGTTTCAAATGATGTTCATGTTGCCAGCTTTCACTTGGTGGTAACCAAGAGAAAAATTTTCCTATATTTTTATTTTTTGTCTTTCAGTGTTATTTTGAAAACAGCATAAGGAAGGATAATCTGAGTATCTCTCTGGCTTTATAGATTAATTTATATTATGATTACTTACATATTTTATTTTGTATTTCCTACTTCCATGTTTTTCCTTTGCTTCTTTTTATCTTCTTTCCTACCCTCTATTGAAAGGAGTGAAAGCATTTAAAAATTACCTATCTTTTCTCTTTCCTCTACTGATTTTTTCTCCTTTGCAACTCCTAGAAGATGTATGTTAGAGCTCCTCAGGTCATTTTTCATGCCCATCTCTCTCTTTCATTTTCTTCCAACTCTCTCTAAACTGCATTCTGAAAGATTTTCTCAGTTCTATTTCCTAATTCTCTAATTTTCTCTTAAACTATAAAAAGTATGTGCAGTCTAACTGTTCTTTTACTTCAATATTGTATTTTTACATTCCAATATAATATTTTTCACTTCAAAATGTCTAAATGCTTCTTTCTTACAGCTTTCTCTTCTTGTTTCATTATCTGTTCTTGATTCTGTAAAATCTAATTTCTTCTGTATATGTAATTGAGAATTTTAACTTATTTTTAAATTCTCTTCAGATTGTTTTTTCTCAGGTATAAATTCTCTCATTTCTTGGGTTTTCTTGACTGTTTTTTCATGATCTTAGATTTTACTGGGTTCTTTGTAATGTTTGGGGGGCTCAATTTTTATGACAACTAAAAAAAGTAAGTATCTGTATCTATAGGGCAGTTTTAAGTTGCCTCGGCTTAAATCTGATCATGTGCCAACGTTGAACCAGACCTTAAGTTGGTAGCTCTGGGTTTTCTTTCCTCCTAGGTAACCCAGTTCTGAATTTTTAGCTGAAAAGTATTTGGGGTCCAAGTTCTATCTTGAGTGGTTTCCTGTGGTTGTTTGTGTCTGCCAATTCTTTACTTCTGGTCAGGAATGAGTAGCTTATTCCTGGCTATGACACTGCTAGGATGAGCTAGACTAACCCAGCTCCCATTTGCAGTATCCTCTTGGGTCCTGAGTTCATGCACAGACAGGATCATTGCAAAAAAAAAAAAAAAAAAAAAAAAAAACCTGGTCCCAATTGCCCATATCCATTCATAGCACCCACCTCCCCGCCATCACAGTGGCTTTTCTATTACAGGTCCAAAAAGACTTTTCTTTCTTATTTTTAAGAATAACTATGTAATAAGATTCAGGAGTATTTAGAAGTCCCAGAGTAGCTTTCACTTTTGAAATAATAGCAGTTCAATTTTCCTGACCTCACCAGTCTGTAAACATTAGCATATATACTGAAATTTCAAACTCGAATAAGCTGTAGTAGAGACAAATTTCCATTATTTGGAATTTGTTTACATTGAAATAAATAAGAGATGTACTAGGAAATCAGAAATGTAAGGAAGATGACTTTTAAAAATTTAAGAAACTTGGGACAGAAGCAGACTTTACTGTAAACCTTATGTACAAACTCCATCACTGCTTCCCATAAATGGAATCAGACTAAGCAAAGAAGAGGGTACTTTCCACAGCACCAGGAAAAGCCACTGCAGCCAGCAGAGTCCTGTAATAAGCAACAACCTTCACTCCTGCACCTGGAAGACAGCCATCAGCTTAGTGGAAAGAATGCTGAACTGTGAACTCAGAAATGTTCTAGTTCATTTTCCACCACTATGTCATTGTACAGCTTAGGCTAAGCCAGGCCCTCTTTTGGGCCCCAGGTTTTCCATCTGTAAAATAAAAGAGTTGGGCTAGAACAACTTCTAATGTACCTTCCAGAAATAAATTTTTGTGACCTTAACAGTTTGGTACTTTATAAGTAGGCTGAGTCCTCCATTCTTCAGCTTGCTCAGTAATAACCTACCAGGTAAAAGAAGAAAACCATGCATTTCTGAAATCAGTCTTCAAAACAAATGAGAGAATCACTAGATGCATGGTTTTGTTTGATCACCACTCTGCAAAGGAACAGCCTGGTAGCTGAAGTTTGTGTGTGGGTGTACACACAATCTAAGTTTTAAAATAGAAAAAGCAAACCAACCTAGACCAAAACAAAAACCCTCCACACAAGTCCCAGACACAATAAATGTTAAGAGCTCTTTTCTACAAACATGTCTGTTTTTAATAGCTGAGAAGACCAAAAAAGAAAAAAAAGTATCAAACTGACCAGATACAAGTGTAGATAAAGATAAAACTAAGCAGCATGCATCAAAGGAGATGAGAGATCTGACTCTGCACACTGCAGTCTATACAATTAGAAATTTCATGTGAACAGACATGTATAAAAGAGAATGAGAAAGGAAAAGATAAAACTGGAGTTCCACTAAACGGAAGGAAGAATGGATTAGGATTTTTAGTCACACCTATAATCCCAGCACTTTGGGAGGCCGAGGCAG
>CAUYLG010079017.1:0-30487 GCA_963573385.1 Cacajao melanocephalus | reverse complement strand
GTGCGGTGGCTCACGCTTGTAATCCCAGCACTTTGGGAGGCCAAGGCAGGCAGATCATGAGGTCAGGAGGTCAAGACCATCCTGGCTAACACGGTGAAACCCCGTCTCTACTAAAAATACAAAAAATGAGCCGGGCGTGGTAGCACTGCCTGTAGTCCCAGCTACTTGGGAGGCTGAGGCAGGAGAATGGCTTGAACCCGGGAGGCAGAAGTTGCAGTGAGCCGAGATCGCACTACTGCACTCCAGCCTAGGCGACAGAGCAAGACTCCATCTCAAAAATAATAATAATAATAAATAAAATGTCCCATGTAAGGGACAGAGGAGTGTTTTATCAGCTGCCTTGCCTTTCTGAGGTTCCTTGCTATGAAGTTGAAGATCTAGGCTCCAGTAGGAGAGAAAGACCTCCTCACAGGAAAGCTGGAGAGATGGCAGGAATCAAGCCAACCCCAGGCTTCACTGCAATTTTACGTGCCTTCTGATAAGTCTCTTTTGGGGCATTCTATATTTTGCATTCTGATGTACCTAGGGGTTAAAACAGTTGTTACACAGATCATGCTTGTGAGTATTTATCTCTCATTTTGTAAAATTAACCAAATAAACAAAGAAACAAAAACACCATGAAGTCCTGTATTTGTCTTTGTACTAGATGGATGAACTCTGTCATATGAATAAGTACTGAACTAATCCATTTAAAGGGAGTCTTATTTTGGAAATATTTCAAACTGGTGCAAATGGAAAAGATTTTTTTTCTTTTAACCCCAAAGACAAGAATGTGATGCTATCCAGGTATAATTTGCTCTCTGTTCATAAAAACCAACATAGATATAGACATTTTACCCTTTGAAATAGCTATGTCCCAATCTGTTGCCATTGATTTTTTTGGAAATGGCTTTAGAAATTTCCAAGTTGGGCTGGGCACAGTGGCTCACACCTGTAATCCCAGCACTTTGGGAGGCTGAGGCAGGCAGATCACTTGAGGCCAGGAGTTTGAGACCAGCCTAGCCAACATGGTGAAACTTCGACTCTACTAAAAATACAAAAACTAGCCAGGTGTGGCGGTGTGCACCTGTAATCCCAGCTACTTGGGAGGCTGAGGCAGGAGGACCACTTGAACCCTGGAGGTGGAGGTTGCAGTGAGCTGAGATTGCGCCACTGCACTCCAGCCTGGATGACAGACTGAGACTGTGTCTCAAAAAAAAAATAAAAAAGAAAAGAAAAGAAAGAAATTTCCAAGATGTCCTTGAATTGTCTAACCATGGACATCAGCAGTTGTCTCCCTTCTACCATGTAGAATACTTGAACTTAATATTCTTTCAGATATAGGGGGACACTGGCTTGCTTTTCAAAGTGTTTATTTACTGCCGCTACTGTTTGATTAGAATGTATTAAATTTTAAAATCTGCTGGAGTGGTGGGGGAATGGGGAGAAATCCTATAGTGGACCTCATACACATGTGTCTCGTTGAATTCGAATTTTTACTGAGTGATCCAGTGAATGAGTCTTTAGATAGGGGTGGCAACTGAGGGTCAGAGAGGTGACGTGACTTGCCTGAGGCCACATGGTTGGTCAGAGGCAAAATTGGATTTAATCTGAAGCTCATCTCCTCCATAGCTTTCCCTGGTAGCCAAAGATGAATGAGAATTTTCCTTGCTCACTGTATTTTGTGGCAATCCCACCTCCCACAGAAAATACACAAGGAGGTACTCAAAATTCGGGGTTTCTTTTGCGCAGTAACTAACTCGGGTCGGTACCAAGCTTTAGTCCATGCTGTTCCAACCACTTAGGACACCTTTCCTTCTCCCTCACCTGTTGGTTAAATGCTCCTCAACCTTCCAGACTCTCTGCTCAGGAGTCACCTCTCAGCTGAGTGGGGACTGCTCCTTAATGTTTCCAAAAAAGAGTCACTATATTTCTCAACTTGAAGGTCTAATCGAGCTTGCTGTCACCAGCGTTCAATGCAGAGAGAACACTCAAAAAGCATCAGCTCTCAATGGCATGGCTTCCACTCTTCGCATTCACCTCTCTGCCCCTCTGCCTCAAGGCAGGTGCTTCACGTTTCAACAGCCCCAGTGCCCAACAAAGGTGCAAGCAAATAACCCATGATGAATTCATGAATTAGCGAACAAATGAATGAAACTCTTTTTGACTGTACACGGACCCCATCTCTGGGGTAGCTGAATGGGTGAATATGCAGGAAAATTCTAGCAGACCAGGATTAGGGGGTACAGGAGACCTGCATTATCTTCTGTTAACCGGAGACAGATAATGGAGGACAAAATTGATGGACTATGACCAAATGCATGGCTCCTAGGTGCACGATGCCAGACTATGGAGGGGGCAGGGCCAAGGTCACCAGGTCCCACTGGTGACTGATGTGGCCAATGAGGGGGGTTTCCCCTCTCTGAGCCTCTCTGGGACCAGCTCTGGCTTCTTGCTCACCAAGCCCAGACTTTAAAATAGGGGTGTGGTGAGGGCTTCCTGGAGGTAGTGACATCCCATGAAGGAGGCTTTGGGGAGGAGGAGGATGCTTTGAGAGGGTGAGGGGTGTCTGCCATCAGGGAATATGTGAGAAGAATGAAGGCAAAATCTAACTGGACATGAAGTTATCCAGAGAGTAAAGCACTCAACTCTCATGGAGTCTCTTTTGAAGCCTTTATTTCGTTAAATCAATGCTGCCCATTCATATGGACCTTTCCAATGTTTGCATGATTTATACAGGATAACATCTCTGGATCCAAATTGCTAACTCTATGCCTTGGAACATTGTGTGACCCCAGGAACATATCATGAAATATTTACCAAACTGGATCTTTCTGTTTACACTACGATGATAGAGTGTACATATTTCACTCCATCTTTGTCAGCAGATGGAAATATTTATTTTAAATATTTGCTCTGTGAATGGGAGTAGAATAAATTTCATCACACTGGAAAAGCCAAAATCCTCAAATTAGGGGAGCTTATTGTTACACCAACTCGACAGACTGTTTCCTGAGCATTTTTTTTAAACTGAAAAATAACTGTAGTTTCCAGCTGGGTGGAAATATAGATCTAAGAATTTGCTTAGCTAGAATCACAATGATGCAAAAAAGTGGAACTGAGAAAAAAACTGAAAAGGGATGCCAAAATTTGATAGATGTTTATTTGTTAGACATGGCTCTTATTTCTGTGTTAGTGCATGCAAGAAATAAAATGCATTTTCAAACAAATAGGAAGGTTGTTGAGTATCTAGCTGAGCCAAGCCTTTGTGGGGCAATTCAGAGGTGACCTAAGCAGTACCTCTCCCACCTCAGCATGCAAGGAATGTGCTCCTGCTACACTTGTTGCAGGGGCTGGAGGGCCTGAGAGGGGAAGAGGGTATGACCAGTCCCTGCCATCAAGAAGGTACACAGCCTCCTGTGGAGTATGAGTTTATGAAAAGTCAATATGGTGCTGAGAAAAAGCACTTAGGGGAGGGGCTTCTGTCCCAGCCTGGAGGTGTCGTGTGCTGTTTGAGGCTGGACAGCTCCCAAGCCCTTTCTGGGTCTCTGTCTCTCCATCCGTGATCATGGCTCACTCCCACCAACAGTGTAAAAGGGTTCCTATTTCCCCACATCAAAATATGGCACATAGACATCATGGAATACTATGCAGCCATAAAAAGAGATGTGTTCATGTCCTTTGCAGGGACATAGATGGAGCTGGAAACCATCATTCTCAGCAAACTGACATCTTTTTATGGCTGCATAGTATTCAGAGCGGGGCAGGAATGTGAATGTGACAGCTGTGCACCATCTTCCCTCTTGCAGCCCCTCTCGGTCCTCCCCACACTCTCTGCACCTCTCCATTTGATGCCATTTGTGATGTACAGATTCAAATATGTTGTTGACATTCCCCCAGAGCCTTCCAGGCAGGAATGTTTGCTTTGGAGGTATTGGATAGAGGTGGTAAAATCAAGGGCTTTCCATCAGCTTCCTAGCTGTCTATCATCCAGTGCCACGTCTCCACCAGCAATGGGATCACTTGCCATTTATAGAGTCTGCCCCCCTACAAAGTCATCGGGAATCAACCGAGAGAGGCCAGAGTGTCTCGACAGCACACCAGAGAAATCCAGGTAAGCACAAGGCAATGACACCCTCCCTCCTGCCTTTTCATCAGATGCTGAACCAGACTAAAGCTTTTGATACATGTTACCAGTTACAAATTGTGTTTGGTTCTAGCACAGAACATGAAAAATAGTGGCTTCAATCATGGTGAGAAGCCCAGAGTTAGGCTGGCGGAGCCTGCCATCTCCTTCCTCGGCTACCCCTAGACTGTGGCTTTCATCTTTCTGATAGTAATATAAATACTGGGCTCCAGTCATCATATCTTCTATGTGATCAGGAAAAAGCAGAAGAGGAAAACAAGATCATGATCATGCACTTTGCAGCTCGATCAGCCACGCTAGAGAACTTTTTAAGAAGCCCCGACCTAAAATTTCCATTTGTATCTTATTGACCATGCCTGGTTGCAAAGAAGGTTGGGAACGAAAATTTCTTTGTTAAGCACATTTCCTCCCTCAAAAATATAAGGATTCTGTAAATAAAGAAGGAAGAATGGGTGTGTGCCCTCGGCTCTCCAAGCTTCCGTTTCCTGCTCTGTGAAGGAAGCATGTCAATATCTGTCTCATAGGATTGGGATGTTGTAAGGAATTGGGGCACTCCCCCAGCACCCAGCAGGAAAGACACTCCCCAGCCACCCTCCCCTCCTTCAGACTGTCCATCTGTGAGTATTCCAAGGGTACTCACTCTCAGAACCAGGGAATGATAAAGAGAAACTTTAATTTGCCAATCCAAAATTAACTTTCATTTAGTGGCACCAAGCTAAACAATTTTCAAAATGCTTGCTGAATTCTCCTAGTAACCTTTTTTTTAGTGAGATGCAGAGTAAAGTATATAAAACTAAAAGGTGAGAGAGCCAGGTGCTAGTGACTAGCTATAGCTGGCCTTAGGAAAACCTTAACCCTGATCCGAGACACAGTGTCCCATCTGTAAAATGAGTGTTGGGCCGGGTGCGGTGCTTCACACCTGTAATCCCAGCACTTTGGGAGTCTGAGGTGGGTGGATCACAAGGTCAGGAGTTCGAGACCAGCCTGGCCAATGTGGTGAAACCCCATCTCTACTAAAATACAGAAATTAGCTGGGTGTGGTGGTGCACATTTGTAATTCCAGCTCCTTTGGAGGCTGAGGCAGGAGAATTGCTTGAACCCAGGAGGCAGAGGTTGCAGTGAGCCAAGATCATGCCACGGATTCCAGCCTGGGCAACAGAAGGAGACTCTGTCTCAAAAAAAGAAAAAGTGTTGGGTGGGTAGGAATGAGTCCAAATGACTCCTTCGCTTCCCCCTCCCCCCACCATCTCCCTTAGCTCCATAGAAAACCTCTCAGAGTGACCCTGAAGCTGACTCTACTTACCTGGTAGCCCAAGGGTACTGCCCGAAGATGCTGAAGGTCTCGGGCCTCCTCGTCCTCTGTAAGTAAGCCCAGCTTCTACTTACCCTGAAGCTGACTCTACTTACCTGGTAGTCCAAGGGTACTGCCCAAAGATGCTGAAGGTCTCGGACCTCCTCGCCTCTGTTGGCTTCTTGCCCTGTTGTCTACTCAATATTTGAATATTTGACTTGCCTGTGTTTATTATATTTGACTTGCCTGTTTATTATTTTGCATATTTTAATTTCTTGGCCTTTAGTCCCTTGGTCATTTTTTAAGCAGGAATCATAGGGTTCCAAATTGTACCTGTTTAGTTGCTCATGGATGTCCTCCTTTATTTTTATAGATTTCTATCTTTTATAGTTGACTTTAGTTGGGAGGATTAGTCTGATGCAGGATACTCTCATGATCAAAGCCAGAACTCTGCAGATGGAACTTGAGCTTAGATTTCACAAGGACTGTGCAACCACTCATTTGGGGTTCAGGGATAGGGTGAGAAGGATGAACACAGAGAATGCTTTCATACTTAAAAAACATCCCGGGCATGGTGGCTCACGCCTGTAATCCCAGCACTTTGGGAGGCTGAAGTGGGCAGATTGCCTGAGCTCAGGAGTTCGCCACCAACCTAGGCAACACGGTGAAACCCCTTCTCTCCTAAAATAAAAATTAAAAAAAAAATTAACTGGGCATGGTGGTGGGCACCTGTAATCCCAGCTACTCGGGAGGCTGAGGCAGAATAGCTTGAACCAGGGAGGTGGAAGTTGCGGTGAGCCCAGATTGCGCCACTGCACTTCACACTTCAGCCTGGATGATAGAGCACAACTCTGTCTAAAAAAAAAACAACAAACCTTCAGGACTGGTTATTCCCAGAAAATGCTTCATGGATCATAATGTGGCAGGTAAGTGCAGAAAAACACCTAAGGATTTTCCTGCTGCTGGAATAAATGTCAGGTGAAAATCTTGATCATAATGATCATGATTCTAATGATCATAAAGATGCATCAGTACAGTGGTGACCATTTGCAGAGCACTTACAGTGTGCAAGGTGCTATGCTAAGTGCTTACCACAAAGGCAAGAGGAAGGTGTGAGTCTGTATCCTCTGCATTTTCCAGAGGAGGAAAGCAAGGCACCAAGAATCTGGGTTGCCTGAGGTATCCAGCAAGTAGATGGCAGAGCTGAGATTCCATCCCAGATCTGTCTGCTCTGAAGCCAGGGCATATCACTACCACCATTTCGCTGTAAAATGAGGGTAGTGTATCCTCATGACATCGTGTGGTGAAGCAACTTGCCCTAAATCCCAGAATCCCACAGCTGGCAGCAGGTGGGGGGCTTCAGAGACCATCATGATAACTCTAATGTTATGCAGCCTCTTGCAGCAGCCGTGGGCAGCCCTGCTGGGGAAGGTGGTGTCCCTGTGAAAAAAACTGTGTCCAGCTTTTGGGCCTAAATACAGGTTGTGTGGCCTTGGGCAAGTGACTTTATCTCTTGGACCCTCCATTTCTTGCTCTAAACTGTGAGGAAGAAAAGCATGTCCTTCTCTGAGCCTCAGTAGACCCATCTGTAAAATGGACATAAGTGAATGGATCCACATGAGTTCTGTGGCCACCTCAGACCTAAGCTCTGGGAAGACCCTCTCAGAAAGTGTCCTCACAACTGACCTCTTTGCCCTGATCCCCCACAGGGACCTGACCCAAGATGCTGAATATCTCCGGCCTCTTCATTCTCTGCGGGCTGCTTGCCTCATCCTCTGCCCAGGAGGTCCTGCCTGGAGTTTCTTCCCAGCTCCTTAATGGTGAGACTGGCCTACCTTGGGTCATGCAGTACCCTGAGCCAATGCCAGTTAAGTTCTCATTAGCATAGTGCCTGGGATACAATTAACACCGTTATTTTTTAGCTGTCCTGACTGCAACATCATTTAATCCTCATTTCCCGAGAGCCCCCTCTCTCCCATCTCCTTGCTGTGCTTTATCTATCAAGACCCACCATCAAAGCACCCAGCTCTGCAAGGACTGGTCCCTGTCCCAGCCTTTGCACCTGCTGTTCCTTCCCCCTACCTGTCAACAAGGCTGCCTCCCTTCCTTCAGATCTCTGCTCAAATGCCACCTTTACAGAAAGCCCTCCCTTGACCTCCCTGCATAAATTAATCTCTCACTCTGCCTTTTATTTTATCCTCATAGGCTGAACTGATATTCAGTGGCACGGTCATAGTGGTTAAAATTTGGGGGTATACTATTTGGGAAATGTTTCCTGCTCAGAGAATCTCCAGGTGCCCCCCATTACCCCAACCACCCCACCTTCAACCCCAGAATTCTAACTTCCCCATGAACCAAACACTACGGAGTTAACACCTGGCACAGCCCGGGGAGCCCAGGACTGGCTCCAGAGCTATGGCTGCTGTCCTTCCTTATTGGCCAGTACCCCTGCGAGCTCGTTGCTAAATACTTTGAAACTAACCCCTTCACAGCACTTGTTTACACCTGAATTCTGCCTGTCCCTTTATTCTCCACTTTTTCATCTGTCTCTCCTCAGCCCCATGAGAATGCCAGCTCCATCAGGGTGGTGCCCAGGGTGGTGAACAGACTGTGTGCATAGCCTGGGTGCGTGGTAGGCCCTGTGAATATTCCCTGGATGATTACGTCTGGAATGAACTTGGCCCAGAGCCCAGCAAGCCAGAAATAGCTGAACGACAAGTCAGAGCCACATATAGGACATGCTTAGAGGTCAAGGTTGTGTCTGAGGATCTTTAGCATCTGAATGTCTGCATGGGTTTGGGGGTGGGGCATTCTTTACAGATTTGACTCAAGGACTCCTCAGGGCAGACTTTCTTCCCAGCCTGCAGACAATTGGCCTCCAGAAATCATTGAGTAGTGCCTTCGACGGCATATCAGGCCTCCTGGGCATCTTGGGGACTCCACTCACCAATGAGATCGGCACTGTTAGGTGAGTGGTCTCTGATCACCAACCACCCCTAGTCCAGGCTGTCCTGGTTTGTTGGATTGTTAGAGCTCTCCCCACATTTCCTGACCTCGCAGAGGCCCTTCCCTTGCAAAGAGCCCTTCCAGCTCTGATGGCCTGAGAACGCCTGGTTGAGAGAAACTCCCACTGAGGGGGAAGGCAGGAGGCTCAAGCAGGGGCTAAAGACAAAGGGGTTCAGTCCCCTTATCTGTGAAGAGGATGGCTACTCACCAGCTGTGAGCATCTCCAATCTCCCCCTTTCTCTGAGCCTCAATATCTGCCATGTTCAATGGGGAATAATAGCATCTATCCTCTTGGGGCTGTTGTGAGCATTACATGAAATAATAAGTGTAAAATGTTTGCACAGCTCCCTGTCCTAGGCAAGCATCCCATCACAGGTAATAAACAACAACAACAAGAATATGGTTATCATAATACTAGATGATGCTGGTTTTAGGGTTAGACTGGCCACCACAGTGTAGAAGACCTGGGTCCCTTGTCTCACAAGCATCTTAAACTCAACAAGTCCAAAACTCAACTGATGACTACCACCCTCATCCCCTGCCCCAACCTGTGCCTCCCTGCCCAGCCCATCTCACCTAATGATGACTCCAAGCATCTAGTTGCTCTGGCCAAAAATTGTGATGTCCTCCCTGGCTCCTCTGTCTCCCTTGTACCTGCTTCCAGCCTGTCACCAAACTGTCCTGCCTTCAAATCAGGCAGCATCTCACTTCTTTTTTTATTTATATTTCTATTTTTTTTGAGACAGAGTCTTGTTCTGTCATCAGGCTGGAGTGTAATGGCGTGATCTCGGCTCACTGCAACCTCTGCCTCCTGGGTTCAAGTGATTCCCCTGCCTCAGCCTGTACTCCCTCCCTTAGCTGGGACTACAGGCATGTACCACCATGCCCAGCTAATTTTTTGTATTTTAGTCGAGACAGGGTTTCACCATGTTGGCCAGGATGGTCTCAATCTCCTGACCTCGTGATCCGCCTGCCTCGGCCTCCCAAAGTGCTGGGATTACAGGCATGAGCCACCACTCCATGCCCTCACCACTTTTTTTCCACCTCCAACTATCTGAGCCATCATCTCCTCCCTTGACTTATAACCCCAGTTTCCCCTGTTTTCACCCACCAGCCCTCATCTCCTCCATTCTGTTCTGCCAGTATCCAGAAAAATCTTTCTAAGAAATGGAGCCGACCCTGTAACTCCCCTGTCCAAACCCTCCAATGTCTTCTCTTAGCGCTCAGAACCAAACCCAAAGTTCTTACCACTGGCCCTCAAGGCTCCATGCAATCTGGCCCTGACTACCTCTCTCACCTCTTTTGCTGTTCTCGCCTCACTCACTGCCTGCCTGCCAGCCACACGAAGCCTGTTGCTGTTCCTCAAACACACCAGCCACATTTCAGCCTCAGGGCCTTTGCACGTGCTCTGTCTTCTTTATTACTTTTATTGTTATTATTAGTTTGAAATAGGGTCTCAGTCTGTCTCCCAGGCTGGAGTTCAGTGAGTGGTGCGACCACAGCTCACTGCAGCCTCAACCTCCTGGGCTCAAGTCATCCTCCTACCTCAGCCTCCTGAGTAGCTGGACCACAGACATGTGCCACCATACCCAGCTAATTTTTTGTTTGGTTGGTCGATTTTTTGTTTCGCTTTGTTTTGTTTTTGAGACAGGGTCTTGCTCTGTCACTCAGGCTGGAGTGCAGTGGCACAATCATGGCTCACTGCAGCCTTGACTTCTCAGGCTCCATTGATCCTCCTGCCTTGGCCTCCCAAAGTGCTGGGATTACAAGCATGAGCCACAGCACCCAGCCTTGCTCTGTCTTAAGCCTGCCCCTTTCTTCTCCTGACTATCTGCATGACTCATTCTCACTTCATTCATGACTCTGCCCAAACATCACCTCCTATGATAAACCTCCCCTGACTACCCTGTCTAAAATTCCACTCTTCCCAATATTACCTTCCATCTTCCTGATCCTGTAGGGCCTTCTCCTCACTGTGCCTATCACTTTCTCTGTATATTCATTTACTGGATTTATGCTCTTACGCATACATACCTTCCCCAAGCACCTGCTATATATGGCTTTCAGTCTTACTCATTGATTACAGCCTGCTTGGTGCTGGCCAAAGTGCTGAACGTGATTATTCTGAGGTACATCCTTTTTGCTCAGGGATGTATTCCTAGTGCTTGTAACACATAGTTGCTGTGCAATAAACTACTGGTTGATGAATCAGTAGCCATCTTTGCATGTATTCAGCTTCTTCTCTGCAAGGGACCTGCCACTGCATGAAGTGAGGTCCACCTGCAGCAGAAGCCACAGCCTCCCTGTGTTGTGCTGTTTCTTCACCCAGGATACAGGTGAAAAATCCTCAACTCCTCCAAGTCTCCATTGAGAGCACCCCTCAAAGAAATGAGGCCACTGTACGAATACCATTCACATCTGAGTTGATTGTGCAGTAAGTAACAGCTCTGAGTCCCTCAGGCCCCATTGGCTTTTGCACAGGAATGGGGAGATGTGGGAAGGAGCCCTAAGCAAAAGTCTCAGCAACAGACTCACTGTGTGGTCAGAGCCAAACATCCACCCTCTCTGGGCCTGAGTCACTCCATGTGTAGAATGAGAAGCCTGTAGAATACTTGAGTGCTCCCAGCTTGGGGTCTCTCTGGGGAAAGCAAGAGTGTTGAGGTGATTTCCTCTCCCTACCTCATCCAGACAGCCCCCACCTTCATGTATTTGGACTTCGTGAGTTCACTTAGTTCTGATTGAATGTAACTGAAGACACGAACACAGAATCACCTCTGGACCCCAATTCCTTGACACCGTTGCGTAGAGATCACCCCAGGGGCTGCATCTGGCCCACTGATATATTTTGTCTGGTTTGCATGGTGCAACCGCAGAGGCCAGGCATTCTCCAGCTCACCACAGCCTTTACCACTCCCTGTGAAACTAACTGCCCATCTACTTCATTCATTTCCATTTCAAGCCTGGTCGTCAAGGCAATGGAGTCTGAGACCTCTAGAAGAGGACTGTCCGAGGTTAGGTGCAGTTTCTCAGTTTTGATAAGATGCCAAACTTAGAGTCAACGTTTTCCTTCCTAACATTCACCTCAGCACTTTTGGAGGCTGAGGCAGGTGGATCACAAGGTCAGGAATTCGAGACCAGCCTGGCCAATATGGTGAAACCCCATCACTACTAAAACTACAAAAAATTACTGGGTGTGGTGGCATGCACCTGTAGTCCCAGCTGCTCAGATGGCTGAGGTAGGAGAATTACTTGAACCAACATTTTCCTTCCTTCCCCAGGGCCAGAGGTAGCAGGTATTAGACTCCTGGAGTGCAGAACCCTCTGACTTAGCCACTGGCTGGATGCGTGATTTGGAGAAAACCATTCTCATTCTCCAGCACTGAATGGCCTTTTTTGAAAAATGAGAAAATGACCGTAACAGGCTGGTTTTGAAGATTCTGTGGCAACATGGGGAACCCTAGTTCTAGAAACAAACGAGGACGTAGTAAGCTCTGAGCTTTTCTCCCACCTGTCTTCCCTCTTCCCTCCCACAGGCTCCTGACCATGAAGCCCTTCACAACTAATATGCAGTCAGATATAAAAGTCCAGATTCGTTTGGAGAAGAATTTAGGTGGCAGATATGAACTCGCCTTTGGGAACTGCAGGCTCTTGCCTGAGGCTATGTGGGTCCAAACTGGAGTCCCGTGAGTTCTTGATCTCTTTTCCTCTGTGTCCAGCTGGTTATGATGATGCATCCAGTGAGGTTTCACTTGAAAGATGTCACCAGAAAAACAATACCCTACAAAATTAGGCTTTGGTGTGTATGGGGATGTGTGTATAATAAATAGGACTTCATGTGCCTTTAAAATTTTGTTTTTTACAAAAGTAATAATTCTATCGATATGAAAAAGAGACTTACCAGATAGTACTGAGGAAAAAAAAAAAGGATTGCTTGGCCATTTGTTGATAGTTAGGTTATTTCTAAACTTTTTGGGCCTAGCAAGATGGCTTATGCCTGTAATCTCAGCACTTTGGGAGGTTGAGGCAAGTGGATCGCTTGAGCCCAGGAATTCAAGACCGGCCTGGGCAACATGGCAAAACCCTGTCTGTACAAAAAATACAAAAATTAGCCAGGTGTGGTGGTGAGTGCCTGTAGTCCCAGCTACTAGGGAGGCTGAAGTGGGAGGATCACTTAAGCCCAGGAGGTTGAGGCTGCAGTGAGCCATAAGCATGCCACTGCATTCTATCCAGGGCAACAATCAAGACCCTGTCTCAAAAAAATTAAATTAAGTTTAAAAATAAACATTTTGGGCCAGGTGCAGTGGCTCATGCCTGTACTACCAGCACTTTCGGAGGCTGAGGCGGATGGATCACAAGGTCAGGAGTTCGAGACAAGCCTGGCCAATATGGTGAAATCCCATTTCTACTAAAACTACAAAAAATTACTGAGTGTGGTGGCATGTACCTGTAGTCCCAGCTGCTCAGATGGCTGAGGTAGGAGAATTACTTGAACCAGGAGGCAGAGGTTGCAGTGAGCCGAGATCGTGCCACTGCACTCCAGTCTGGGTAACAGAGCAAGACTCCATCTCAAAAATAAATAAACAAACAAACATTTTGCTATTGTAAATAACCCTGAACATTTTGATATAGGAAACTTTTCCAAAAACAGAATTATTTTCTTATTGTAGATTTTTAAGATTATTCCAAAAGTATACACATTTCTACAACTTCTATGTTTTAAGGCACTGCCGAACTGCTCACCAGATACCTTACCAATGGAACTGAACCAGGTGGCATGTCTCTAGCTGACATTGCTCAGTTTTGTCCTATACACAATCAGTCCCAATTATTCTCTTTTTCACAACATTTTTTTATACATACATACCCTCCTCACACATCTGCTATAGATGGCTTTCAGTCTTATCCACTCATTTATTTCAGCCTGCTTGGTGCTTGGAAAAGTGCTGAATATGATTATTCTGAGGCACATTAGCACAAGATCTTCTTTTCTCTTGGAGGAAAATCTCTTGGAAGAAAAATGCTATTATTTTCATTACCTTGACTGCCAGTAGAAAAGCATTTCACCATTTCTTAGTCTCTGATATTTCCCCTTCAAAGAAACTATCTTCAGAGGTTTTGCCCTTTTATTCACTAGAGTTTAGTGTTTACTTCTAAATTTATAATCCTTTTTTTTAAAACTTCAAGTTTTTTTTTTTTTTCGAAACAGGGTCTCACTTAATTGCCCAGGCTGAAGGGCAGTGGTGGTGCAGTCTCGGCTCACTGCAAGCTATCCTGCCACCTAGGCCTCCTGAGTAGCTGAGACTACAGGTGCAGGCCATCGTCCCTGGCTACTTTTCGTGTTTTTTGCAGAAACAGAGTTTCACTATGTCTCCCAGGCTGGTCTCAAACTCCTGGACCAAAGGGATCCACCTGCCTCAGCCTCTCAGAGTGCTAGGATTACGGGCATGAGCCACCACACACATCCCTTTTTAAATAATTTTTTTTTAATTAAGGCTGATATCCACATTTAGCTGAATCCAGTGGTCATCACCAGTCCATTTTCTATCCTGTCTTCTTCTTTCATGAATTCTCTATTTTGATTCATCTCCATTGCTCACTGTTTCAGAAAATATCTGGGTGTGGAATGCTTTCTGCAACCTTGCACACCTGGTCCTGTCCTCCTGACATGCTCAGACATAAGCGAGAAGCAGGCTAGATTCACAGCCCATCTGCCCTTCTGAAACCTCTGCAAATACCTCTCTCTCATGATGTGCTAAAGAAAACAAGTCCCTCCTTTGTGGAGAATCTGAGATCTCAGGCTGGAAGCAGTAGATCATAGCTGATTTCTATGCAAACTCTTCAAGAAATAAAGACATAACCCTTTGCCTGAGAATAAGACAGATTTACCCTCACATGTTAAGGAATAGGAACTGAGTCAGGGACACAGAACACAAGGGAGCTTTTATGCTATTTCCTGCTTCTTTCTCCTTTCTAAAGAACGATAATATACTGTTCCTTCTATGAAGGCATTGGCCCTCTGGCAGAGGAGATAAGTCCTACCATAGCATCAGATAAGCAGAGAAATGGGAAAGTGAGCAGGAAGGAGAGAACTCAGAATTGGCCAGGATGGTCAGGAAGAGCTTTCTGGAGGAAACCAGTTGGCTGGGCCTACAAGGGGCTAGAATTTGAAGAAGGCATTTCCAGAGGGAGTTGCAAAATAGTCACAGAGAAGATAATGGTGGGTAACAATGATAAGGGCAAGGTGACTTAAATTGGAAGATTAATTTTAAGGAGTCCTGGAGTGTGGATTGGAGGAGTAGGACCCAGCTGGGTGATGGAATGTCATGGAAACAAGGAGTAGGCTTGAAGAAGTTCATGGTCATTGAGCAAAGAAGTGATGTGGAGAAAGGAGGTTCTGAGGGAAGTTAATCTGTTTGCATATTTTCTGCATCTTCATTTAGACTCGCCCCAGCAGCAAAACTTGTTGTGGAAAACATAGAGAGAAACCTGAAAAACATAGTAGCCCATGATCTGGGACGAAAAGTAAGTATGCAAACCCAGATTACTTCAGTTTTCAAGCTGAGACTCAGAGCATGATGGGTTAGATCTTCTTAATGAAGTGGGAGGAAATCTTTCAGGAAGGAGAGTTAGGGAGAGCTGGAGTGGCATCTGTTAAGCTCCGATTCTGCAGTCGGGCGCTGGTGAAGTGTTTTACAGACATTATTCAATTCTTCAGGTCAAAACCAGCACCCGTGTGACCAGAGACGAGTTGATAAATCTCTCCAAAACTCAGTTCCCTCATCTGTAAAACGGGGATAAGTCACCACAAAATTAAGATTCACAAAGCACGCAAACACCATGCTAAGTATCTGAAATGAATTTTTTTATCCCCCAAACAATCTCATGCTCCAGGTAACAGTATCATCTTCATTTTCCAGATTTAAGATAAAGTTCCAGAGAGGGCCAATGACTTACTCAAGTCATACAGCTGCCAAGTGGCTGAGCTGACTTGTGACCCTAGGGCAGTCTGTCCCCAAACCCATCCACCTGGTTGTCCCCAGAACAGGTTGACTGAGGAGAACTTGGCTTGGTCACTCCCATTGAAGCTTTACTGGTGGAGCCCTCTTCCTGACTCTTGCCCGTTTCCTTGTCTTTCAGGTGTGTCCTGTGATTAACAAATGGCTCTACAACCTGGATCAGCATGTGGTTAAGGAGCTGATTAGTAAGTGCTGGAGGTCGGAAGGGACAGGAACACTCCAGAAGAAAGCTCAGACCCCTCCCTCACCCTTTGTATCTCATTTCCCCTTACCTCACCCTGGCACTTCTCCTAGACCAAAAATCTCTTTCCTGCTGAAGTAGAATGGTCCCTAATAATAATAACCTCAATAAACTCAGCTGACATTTACTGAGGGAGCCCGGTGTGCCAAGGCCAACATGAAGCACTGTGCCTGCAGTAGTGATTGAATGCTCACCTTTAGCGAAGGACATCCTGATTTTAATTATATTCTTTTCCCCAAAGCCTAGAGCAGCTGAGATATGAATGAAAGCCCTTTATCTTCCTCTAAAATTGTATGATGTTGAATGATGGGCAGAAAATTGGTCTGGTTTCAGCCCAGACAAAGACTGCTTACTTTCAGCAGTCTCTACCTCAAGCATCCAAAGTTTTCATATCTGCCAGAACTCAAAGCAAAAAATGCAAGATTGAATCTCAGCCATTCAGGTCCCCAGCAGGACTCCAAACCTCCCCCACCAAAAAAAAAAAAAAAACCTTCGGAATTGAAAGGTATACGCCTTCATTCACTAAATATTCACTAGTCCTGACAAGTGCTACATGCCAGAGTTTCTAAAGTTCCCTCAAGTGGCTCTCCCAGCAAGCAATTTTCTGACCTCAGCTTATAAACCTCCATTGACTGGGAACTCACTACTTTTTTTTTTTTGAGGTGGAGTGTTGCTCTGTCACCCAGGCTGGAGTGCAGTGGTGTGATCTCGGCTCACTGCAACCTCTGCCGCCAGAGTTAAAGCAATTCTTCTGCCTCAGCCTCCCAAGTAGCTGGGATTGCAGGCATGCATCACCACACCCAGCTAATTTTGTATTTTTAGTAGAGACGGGATTTCACTGTCTTGGCCAGACTGGTCTTGCACTCCTGACCTTAAGTGATCTGCCCACCTCAGCCTCCCAAAGTTCTGGGATTACAGGCATGAGCCACCCATGGCGCCCCACCAGAACCCACTACTTATGAGGCAGAAAGCTTGAGGCAACTAATCTAGATGAGCCTAAAATCTCCCAAAGCTCGTGCTTGCAGGTCCACTCAAATGAATGGGACAGCTCAACCAACACCTTCACTCTGCTATTGGGGCCATCGCTTCAGAGAGATGGGCTGGTGAATGAAGACTCCTGCTGCAATGATGGCAGCTTCCTCCACTGTCTCATTCCAGTGTAGGAGCTCTTGAGTGATTAACTTAGGAGGAAGTGGTTGTTCCTAATCTATAGATAAGAAAACCAAGATCCAAGAACTTTAAGCAATTTATCCAAGATTACTTGGTAAAAAATGATAACAATAAAAGCTAAGCGTATATTAAGTGCTTTACTATGTGCCAGGCTCTTTGTGGACTTTACATATAACTTGATCAGTCCACACAACTCTATGAGCTAGGTATTATCACTATCTGCATTTTAAAGATGAGGAAACAGAAACAAAGGAAGATAAAAATGTTTGCCCGTATTTCCATGGAAGAAAGTGTCGAAACCAGAGTGAACCCACACTCTCCAGCTACAGAGTCCACACTGGTAGTCACTGTACTGCAAGGATAAGAACTGTCAGTGAAATCATCCAAAACAGCCAGTGGCAAATCAGAGCTTCCAGCCTCAGCCTTCTGTCTCCATTCCTTGGGCTCATTCCCCGTCCCCATTTTCTGCTCCCTGTGCTGCTCCAAGGGAGAAACCTCCCTGGCCTTTCTGATCCTCCTCCACCCCCAATGTCTGAGATATCTGTTTTGTATTCTAGATCTGGTCCTGCTGCAGGAAAAATACCAAGTCACCATCTAAATGTCCCCTAAGTGAAGGAGCTATGTGTGTACCAATTCGGTGAGCAACCAGAGCATATTTCCATTCCTCAGTGATGACCTTGGGGCTTTCGGGTCATTATAAGTGTGGTACTCATCCATTTGTTAAATTTCAATTAAGCCTCTACTATATACTAGACTCCATTCTACATGTTAGGAATACAACAGTGAATGAGATGGACAAGGAATCTGATTTCCTGGAGCTTGTATTCTAGTCGGGAATACTAACAGTGAACAACGAAATAAACATATAATCAACTAAATTCCAGAGGATGATGGGTATTCAGAAGAAAACAAAGCAAGAGTATGTGGGCAAAAGTAACTGGGGTGGGGACAGAGAAAGAGGCATCAAATTAATATAGTCAGACTCTAATATAGAGGCTCCTTTGGGAAACAGACATTTTGGCTGAGCCCTGAATGATAAGGCAGAAGGAGCTGTGCCATGACCCAAGAGAAAGTATCACAAGCAAGAGCATGAACCTGTGCAAAGTCCCTGAGGCGGGAATGAATGAACTTGCCTTTTCAAAGTAAAGAAAGGAGGCCAATATGGGCTGGAGTGTGTAGGGAGCTCAGTTTTAGGAGACATCTTTGCAAGAGTGATATTTGGCAGAGAAAAGGAAGGGAGTGTCTATAAAAGGAGATGTCATTATTCATTCATTTATCATGTATGTATTTGCAGCTCTTCTGTGCTGAATACACTCTGCTCAGGTGCCACCATCTCAAGTCTCTCAAAAATGGCACATCCACCACTCTCTTTCCTGCTTTATTTTCCTTCATAACGTTAATTATTATCTAACTTCCTACTATATTATCTGTATATTTTCTCTCCCTCTCCAAAAGAATGTAGATCTCATGAAGTCAGGGACTTCATCTTATTCCCTGTTTCATCCCCAGTTCCAGGATTACAAAAATGAATCACACATGGCCCCTGACCTCAAAAGCCCCAGGCTAGCAAGAGATAAAACAAATAATTAGGCAATTTCGTGTGGGTTGAGGTGCTTAGCTGAGGTTCTGTGGAAGTAGAGAGGCAAGACCCAGTAGCCTTGCCAGGGGACTTCCAGGAATCTTTGCAGAAAAGGCAAGATTTAAACTGGGCATTGAAAAATGATAGACTCTCTTTGTGGGAAAAGACACTATAAGCAGAGAATACAGCATGTGTGGGTACACAGAAGTAGGCAAGGGTCTGATGCTCCAGGCAATGGGGGAAGCTCTGGGTGGCTGCTCATAGGAGTCATGGGGGATAGAGGTATCCTCCTCTGAGGAGTAAGGATAAGCTTCTGATAAGCTGTGCGGTACACCTGCTTTGTGAGAACAAGGTAACATATGATGAATTGAGCTGTAAGAAAGTATAGTCCATGACAGAGGGCATAAAAAATTAAGTGGCCAATACCATAATGTAATCTACATCCTTGAGTTGATTAGCTTAGTTACGTAATACTCTAAACCAATGCTGTCCAGTAGAAATATAACAGGAGACACACATGTAGCAAAGCCATCTTTAAAGGGAAAAAGAAACAGGTGTTATTCACCTTACTAGTTTTTTTATTTACCCACCGTATCCAAATATTATTATTTTAACCTGGAATCATTGTAAAAGTAATAAAATATTTTACATCCAATGTTTGCACTAAGTCTTTGGTCTGATGTGTATTTTATACTTACAGCACATTTCATTGTGGACTAACTGCATTTCAAATGCTGATATCCATGCGTGACTAACAGCTGCTATAATGGACGGTGCAGCTCTCTCTAAGCTAATTGGCTGGCAGTTGCAAAACGTTGAAAGGTCTAGGGCATCTCATGTATTCCTGCCAATATATCTAGGCTGCCACTTAGCACAGAAGTCCCAAATCTGTGACCCCCATATTATATTCAGCTCACAGGCATATTTGGTTTCGCCTATAAAGTGTTTTATAAATGTGACTGAGTTGCCAATATTAAAAGTAATAAATATGTCTTTTGATTAACTAGGACACCTGGCGATATTTTGCATTATTGCTCTGTGAAGTGGGCCCAGGCGATGAGGCAGAGCCACCTTTATTGATGAGAGGAAGTCCAGGGAAACAACGAGAAAACATTATCCAGATAGAGGCAGTGGTTGGGTGTTCCCATAGGAATAGACTTCAGCACCGTGGACAGCAGTCACACCAGCGCGGAGGGAGAGTGCAGGAGCGGGAAAGGCTGTCAGTTCTGACCCACAGAAAGGGTGTGAAATTTACTAATACCTGGATTATCTCACACAGAATCAGCTCCTGCACCCTAGTCTCCTCCATGGAATGTCCTCCACGCTCCAGGCCACCACCTGCGTAGATCGTGTTGATTATTCAGCTGATTCCTGGAATTGCATGACCCACCCTGGACCCGAAGATCCCCTACTTCTCCTGGCATGGAGGTTATTTCCCTGTACATCCTCACCAGAACCCATATGCTAATCTCCTGTAATCTTCCAGCAATAAATTTTAGCAGCTCTAATCTGCAAACTGTCCAGCTTCCACAGGGCCATGTGGATAGGGGCAACAGTAGCCAGAGGTGGAGGCGGGTCAAAAGTCTGGAAAGCAGGGGAGGATACTTGGGTTAATTTATTCATTATCTCATGAACTTATGAACACTCTGGCATGATTTTTCCCAAAGTAAAGCTAATTAAAATTTGTAAAAGGCTTCCCGTCTTGTCTGGGATGTTTTCTGAACTGATTTTGCTACCTCAGGTGGCTCCATCCTCTTGGCCACAGTCTCCTCACTGTGCAGTGAGAATTTTGGTCTCATCTTACCAGTCCCCTCAGGCAAGAACTGCCTACAAAGTTGTGGTTCATGAGAGAAATCTTATCCTGGCCCTGGTAACCCCATTTTTCTTCACTGTATCACCAAACTTCTCAAAAGATTTTCTGCTCTTCACTGCCTCTCCTTCTCACCTTCATCCACTGCTCACTTTTTTTTAAGATGGAGTCTTGCTCTGTCACCCAGGCTGGAGTGCAGTAGTGTGAACTCAGCTCACTGCAACCTCTGCCTTCTGGGTTCAAGAGATTCTCCTGCCTCAGCCTCCCGAGTAGCTCAGACTACAGGTGTGTGCCACCATGACATCAGATTCAGGAATCTGCAGCAAATTTTTGTATTTTTAGTAGAGATGGGGTTTCACCATGTTGGCCAGCCTGGTCTTGAACTCTTGGACTCAAGTGATCCACCCATCTCAGCCTCCCAAAGTGCTGGGATTACAGGCATGAGCTACTGCACCTGGCCATCATTTTTTTTTAACAGTCTGGCTTCCTCCTCCAAAGTATTATTCTAATTTAGTTCTCATGATAAACCTAGGAAGTAACTGTTGTTTTCTCTTGAATAGGTGAGAAAACTGATGCTCAGAGAGGTGCAGTTACATGTGTAAGCTGCACCTCTAAGAATAAGAGTCAGGACTCAAACCTATGTCTGCCTTAGAATGAAAGTCTGGGTCCTCAGTGGGCCTGTGGGGCACACTGGATGTGTCCATATGCATGTTCCTGACCCCATCCTCACCACTCTCCCCTTATCTCACTTGCTCTGGTCACATTGGCTTTCTTGTGCTGCCCACCCAGCTTGTTCCAACCTCAGGGCTGAAAACTGAATTGGACTTTTATCTGTTCTGTTCTCTGCTTGGGACATGCAGAGGCTCAATGAAACCTGCCAACTCCCTGATAAATAAATGTTCCCTCCTGGGAGCTGCCACACACTGCACAATAGCATGGAGAATGTCATCCTCAGAAGCACACAGTCCCTCTCCCAAAGACGGTTCCCCAATTCCCAGAAGATCCAGATGAAGAAATTTAGTGCTGCATCTATCTCCAGCAACCATGAGAATTTAGGATCAGCTAAAGCAAAATGAGCAAATATCGAGTGACACATGTTGGAGAAAATTAATAAAAGGGGGACTGGGATCCAAAAGTGGAAAATGGAAGAAGAGAGAAAGCAAGTTTGGTCCCTTTGAGAAAGGAAGCAGGAAGCAGAAGAGAAGCCAAGTTGCTTGAAGAAAAAAATTAATTATCAAACAGGTTGAATGCGCATTTTTAAAAGAAGGGCCCATGCCTGTTTCCTCTTCCCTACTGGCTGACATTTAAGGCCAAGTGAGGCTCTGCCTGGCTGGTTATCCTTAATGACCTGCCTTCCTCCTTTGCTCCTGAGAACACCCCTGCTAGGTAAGCCCCAGGGCTTGGCAGGTCAGTTCCTGCCCCCTTGCGGTCCAGAGTGTTCATGGTTATGGTGAGACCTGCAGTCTTCGGTCCATCTAGTGGATCAATTTGCTAAAAATTTTGCTATTTGCCATGTGTGTCCCATGGAGTCTTAGTGGCCTCTGTAGACTATAAGAGGAAACGCATCCAGATAGAATGGGGTTGCAGACCCCGGGAGGAAGGGCAAGGGCTGCAAGTGAATTTATCCAGAAACAAGGTAGAGCCTATCACAGCCAGGTGGCCCAAGTTCAAATCCTGGCTCAACATTTACCAGCTGTGTGTCCCTGGACAAGTGACTCCAGAATCAGGGCTCAACATGGGTCTGCCCTTATTATTCTTCCTGCCTCTCCTTGCAATGCCTGTGGCTGGGGGAAGAGGGGCTGAGGATCATGTTGGGCAGCAGAATGGGGTGTGGAATGGAGCAGCTGGTGAAAAAAAAATGAGCAACAGCTCCTCTGAGCTCCCTCCCGCAGGCTTGGCTACCTGGTTCCCATCCCAGCCACATCACTCCCCAGCTGGGTGGATCTGCGAATTTTACTTAGCATCCCTGTGCCTCTGCAAAAGGAAGCCAATAATAACAGTACCTAGTGCAAACGGTTGTGTTAAGAATTCAGTAAGTCATTATGGGTGAAGCACTTAGCTTGCCCCTGGAGCTCAGTCAGCACTCAATAACTGTTAGCCGGTATCACTGTTATTATTTTGGCTAAGTGGTCTTCACACATCACGTGTATCAGAACCGTCCAGACACATTCCCAGGCTCCCCCTCCAGAGACTGACTCAATTCATCAGAGGTGACCTAAGAATCTGTATTTTTACAAGCCCCATCTCTCCCTTCAAATTTCGGTGATGCTCTCTTGGAAATTCCAGCTATTCCATTTTCCCTTTGCCCTCTCCAGGCCACCCTCAGAACCCAGGAGAGGTCAACTCTTCCTTTGTCAAACTCAATATGCCATTCAGAAATGGTCCCCACTCTCTCCTCCCCTGCCATTTTAAGGAAATTTGCCCTTGGGTTAAAGTTCCAACCCCTAGTCCTCTATAGCTATTAAGCGTATGTATGTTGTAGGTTAAACATATATGTTTTATGTTAAACATATATATGTTTATATATATATACACACATATACATACATAAATATATCTATAAAGAATGGAATGAATGAATGACTAGATGAATAATGAATTCCATTCTTTAGGAGAGTAATTCTTTAAGTATGGGCTGAACCCCCTGCATCATCTCCCTAGGGTGTTCCTCCTGAAGGCAGCTCCCAGCACCTCCCCCTACCTTCTACTAAATCAGATTCAGGAATCTGCATTTAATGCCTCTGCTTCCTCTGCTGTCCCCTGGAGTTTGGGGACCTCTGCTTTTGCTAGGGTCCTGGAATTTTCTTAGAGCCCCAAGGAAGCGAAGTGGCCACCCCAATTGGCCATTGGAGATCGCAGGTGTGCCTAAGCCTGCTTGGCCCAGAATTCTGTCACAGGAGGTTCCTGCCACCTTGTCCCATTGGACAGCCCCTTCCTGAAGCTGGGGACGTGAGCCAGGGCCTCTCCCTGGGGACATGGGTACAGACTTCTCATCCCGTAGATCCAGCCACTACTGTTTTCCTTTCTTCCTCCAACCCAGCGAGCCCTTTCCCACCTGAGGGCCTTTGCCCTCATGCTTCCCTCTGCCTGGCTCCCCTTCCACATGTTTACACTAAAGCCTGGCTCCATCTCCTCCCCTCCTCCCGAGCTCTGCTCAAATACCACCTGAGACCTTCCCTGACCTGGTCTAATGTGGCCTCCTCGCTATTTCCAATCTCACACTACGCTTTTTTCCCCTTAATACAACTTGTGGTTATTCGGTTGCTTGTTTATTTCACCTTGTTCTGATTCCCTCGCCAGATGGTAAGCTGCTGGGGAGTAGAGTGGCTATTACTCCCTAGAGTCAAGCACAGTGCCTGGCACACGGTTGGCCCACAATAAATAATGGTTGGGTGGATGGACAAAGGAATTTTTTTTCAAAGTCAAACTCCTTGAAGACAATTTCCCAGGAAAGCGAAGGTTTTAGCACTGAACCCATGGGCATGCCTTAAGAGGTCCATGGCAATCCTAGTACTGTGGGCAACATTTTTTAGCCAAGCACATTTTTTTTTCTAAAAGACAAACCAAAGCTTCCAATGCATTTTCAAAATGTCCCCCAAGAAGGTAAAGAAGCTTGTTTTAAGGAAATCTATTTGGACTAGTGAAGGAAGCTGCTAACGTGTGAGTCTCTGTGGTGTCCTACAGTGCCCATGTCTAAGGAAAACAATGTCTGAGGCAGTTCTGGGGAAGGCAAGAGAGCCCGCTGGGATGCCAGCTCAGCCTCTTCCTGGCTGGGAGCTCAGCCAGCCGCTGGGTTTCTCTGGGTCCCCGTCTCCTCACCTGTGTGGCGTGAGAATGGAATGAGACCACAGAGCAGGCTTAGCACAGGGAACGGGTCCCAAGGAGAAACGCCAGCCCCGCCAACCTCCAGGTAGTTGCTTATGAAGGAGTGGTTCTCACTCCACTGTCATCCTCCCTGAGAGCACCAGGGTGGGGTGCCCAGCCAACTCGGGCCTTTTCCCTTGAATGTCAGCTCAAACTCCACCTCCTCAGGGAGCTCTTTTCTCTGACTTCCCTTTTCCTTCATTGGCCAGGGGGCCTCACTGTGCCCTCCCACAGTACCTCCCATCTCCTTCACCGGTGGGCCGCACTTCATAATCCTATGCTCAATTGCAGGGATGGTTGAAGATCGTCTGTCTCCCCACTGGTATGTGAGCTCCAGGAGGACAAGGACCCTGCCTGACCTCTCTCTGGGGGATCCCTGGAGCCCACAGCTCCTGGCACTCAGTGAGCCATGCTCAAGCTCACTCCAAGACCATCACACCCCTACTGCCGTCTCAGCCTCCCTGTCATTCCTGCCTGTCTTCTGATGCATTTCATTCATGAAAGTACTCGATAGAGGTGGCTCCTGCATTCACTGCGCACGTGTCCCAGGAACGATCTTGGGGCTCTCATGCTGCATGCCACTGACACTATCAGCTTCCCTGGTTCACAGGTGAGGAAGGCGCAGAGCGGTAAGGACAAGGAGGAGGATCATGATAATAACATGATTTTGAGTGCTGGCCCAAGCATGATTTGCTTTAATCCTCGCTACAGCTCTCAGATCTGCACTGTGATCCTTTTACAGACCTGGAAGCTGAGTTTGCCAAGAGCCAGAGTCAGGAGTTGAACCCTTGTCTTCATGACCCTGAAGCACATGCTCTGGACCAGCATGTGACCCTGCACCAAGTTGGCCCCTGAGCAGGGCCCTCTTATCCCTCCAAATCTATTCTCTCTTGTCATGCATCAAGCTCTGAAAATCCACACCCTCCATGTTGTCCTTTCATTAGGCTCTGCTGCCCTGAGAACCACAGCATGTGATGAGGCAGGACCGACAGCCCCTACCCCGTATTAAGATGTCCAAAGAGCCAAGGACAACAGATTTGTTCCCCCCGACAATGCCCACTCTTCTCTGTTTTCTTGAAAAAAAATACCAAAATTCCAATCACTTACATAAGACCAGGAAGGATAGAAAAATATATTTTGAAGTAAGTGATAGTCTATAAACACCTCCAAAGGGAGCATGAACCGGGAGAAAGGACCTCAAATGAGGAAAGCCAACACCCTGAACCAAGGCTTTCTCAGTATACTCTCTTACAAAGCCAGAGTGAATTGCCCAAGATTGGCTCCAAGGCTTCTGTAAAATTTGAAAAGGACATGCCCATTCCTCATTCACGTGGGACCCTCCACATCCCCTGCAGCATGTGGAAACAGCACAGGGACAGTGACAAATGCCTTTGTCTCAGAGCTCACTGCAATGGAATGGTGGGGCCCAGACCCCCGAGACCTGTGCCGCTGCAGTGGAGTGGGCAAGAGAGAGCTGCAGAGAGGGTGGTCTAAGAGGATGCAGGAACCCTCCTGGGCCTGAGAGGCATTGCATGGAATGTGGCTTTTGTTCTGTGTGCTGTAGGAAACCCTGGAGGGTTTTGAGCAGAGGAGTGGCATGGTTTACCTTATATCTTAAAATGATCGTTCACGCTGCTGTGTGGAAGAGATTGCAGGAGGCCATGGTTAAAAGCTGGGAAACCAGGCCGGGCTCAGACCTGTAATCCCAGCACTTTGGGAGGCCGAGGTGGGCGGATCACAAGTTCAGGAGTTTGAGACCAGCCTGGTCAATATGACAAAACCTTGTCTCTACTAAAAACACAAAAATTAGCTGGGCATGGTGGCACATGCCTGTAGTCCCAGCTACTTGGGAGGCTGAGGAAGAAGAATGGGCTAAACCCGGGAGGTGGATATTGCAGTAAGCCAAGATCGTGCCATTGCACTCCAGTGTGGGTGACAGAGCGAGACTCTGTCTCAAAAAAAAAAAAAACAAAAAACAAAAAAAAAAAAAAACCTGGGAAAGCAGTCGGGACACACTGGCAATAATTTGACCAAGCTGATGGTGGCTGAGGAGTGGTTGTTAGGCGTGATCATGTTCTGTCAGTGTCAGCAGGACCTCCTGACAGGTGGGTTGTGGGAGATGGGAAAAGTGGAGGCAAAGGCAACTCCGTGGGCTGGAACTGGAACAACTAGATGGACTTGGCACCATTTCCTTAGATGGTGAGGATGGGGGACTTAAACCGAATTCTCTCTGAATCCCAACCCCAGGGCTCCAAGGTCAACCTGATGCCTTGGCTTCAAGACTCATTCTCTCTTGTAAATCTTATCCAGAAAGATAGGATCCATCCACCCAGTCATTCATTCATTTGTACCATTAACGAATGTTCACTAGTACTTACCATGTGGCAAACGTGGGAGGCACCATAGACATGAGGGTTAATTAGTCTCACACCCTGCGCTCAAGAAACTCATAATTTGGAGGAGAATCAGAGATCAGCCATCTTCATTCATCAATTCAGTCATTTAGTCATTCAACAACATTCATTAGCACTCAATTTCTGCAAGCAAGTATCGTGGTAGGGATTGAAGTGGTTGGTCTTGCCCTTAAGAAAGTCCTAGTCCAATTGGGGAGCCTGGGGTTAGCCATCCTCACTCATATGTCATAAATTCATTGGTTCACTAAAGAGTCACAAACATCCAGCCTGTGCCAGGGTCTGGGAGAGCACTCCTGTTGGATGACCCAACAGAAGACTCCGGTGAGAGTCTCCAAGCAACAAGGCCTCCCTCTAGAGCTCTGGCCTCCCCCAGGGTTCCACCTGCTGCTCTCCTGATATGAGCAGGCCCTGGTGCCAGCTGCCAGGGTCCAGGGCACCACCTCCCCACAGCATGCTGGAGGCTAACTCTGATATCATCTTCCTACAGAAAACCATGAGCCCATCCTTCCAAACTGCCAACCTCAAAGCCATCTGCCCAGGCCCCATCTGACACTCTTGACATCTGCAGGTCCCAGACCCTACGATGCGTCCCCTCTGGAGGCTCTTCATCCTCCTTGGGTCGCTGACCTTGCCCTTGGCACTGAACAAGCAGCCTTGGTCTGGCCTGGCCCAGGCCCACACAGGCAGTAAATCCACCCTGGCAAGAAGTAAGCTAAGCCCCGGGCTCTGCCCACTGCCCACGGGGTTGGGGAAGTGGGAAGGCGTCATCTGGGGTCACCACTAACCTGCTGGGTGACTTCAGGTTAGTCAGTTACTCTCTCCTTTTTTTCTTAGACCTGAAATACAGAAAATTGAGGTTGTGTTGATCATATGCCTAGTTAGAGCACGTCATCATTGGCACAAATGACTGCAAAGTCCCCCTTTTGTTTTATTTTCTTATTTTCCCCCTTTATCCCTTTTTCTCACTCCCGTATCCTTACTGCCTTGGCAGGCACTGCAGTGTGTTTAATGGGTTTATTTAAATATGCCTGTGTCCTTGTGTGTGCAGCATTTTAATTTACATAAATTATATTGCCATATATATCCCATTCTGTTTTCTTTTTAATGGTTTCGCTCAACACTATGCTGTTGACATCTATGTTGCTTCAGCCGTTGCAGAAAGAGCCATAAGATTCATCCACCTCAGTAAATTTGGCCATTCTCTTATGGATGAACATACAGTTGCCTCTAACTCTCCATGATTATAAACTACACTGAGATGAACTTCCTTGCGCACGTCCCTGTCACAGCCTGTAGGAGAATTTCTCTGGGATATACCCAGAAAGAGAGTGGCTGGGTCCTAAGGTAGAGGTAAACTCAATTTAACCAAAACTGCCAGAATCCTCTCTAGAATGGCTGTGTGGTCTACACATGCTCCAGTAAGAAATGAGCATACCTGTCTCCCCATGTTCCCCAGCACTGCGGAGTGCTCAGCTGTATCAGTCGGCTAGGGCTGCCCTCACAAGATACCACAGACTAGAAATTAAACAACACACATTCATTTTCTTGCCGTTCTGGATGCTGGAAGATCAAGATGCAAATAGGGTTGGTTTCTGGTGAGGACTCTTGCTGGCTTGCAGAAGGACACCTTCTCGATGTCTCTATACAGCTTTTTCTCCATCCATGCAGAGAAAGAGATCTCTTCTTTTTCTTCTTCTTATAAGGACACCAATCTCATCAGTTTAGGGCCATACCCTAATGACCTCGTTTAACCTTAATTAGCTTCTTAAAGGCCCTATCTCCAAGACAGTTGCATTGGGGAAGGAGAGGACACAATTTGGTCCATGACACTTTTTTTTTTTTTTTTGCCATTTTGACGGGTAATTGAGTGACAACTACTTGTTTTAGTTTGACTTTATCTGATGAGTGGGAAGTTTGAGCATCTTACAATTTTGTTCACCGTTTTGACTTTTTTTTTGGGACAGAGTCTTGCTCTGCCACCCAGGCTGCAGTGCAGTGGCACCATCTTGGCCCATTGCAACGTCTGCCCCCCAGGTTCAAGTGATTCTCCTGCCTCAGCCTCCTGAGTAGTTGAGATTACAGGTGCGTGTCACCATGCCAGGCTAATTTTTGTATTTTTAGTGGAGATGGGGTTTCATCATGTTGGCCAGGTGGTCTCGAACCCCTGACCTCAAGTGACCTACCTACCTCGGCCTCCCAAAGTGCTGGGATTACAGGTGTAAGCCACTGTGCCTGGCCCCATTTTGACTTATTGAATTCCCTATTCTTACCTTTTGTCCATTTTTTAAATTTGCTTTTCTGTTTTTTAATCCTCTTTGATTTGAAGAGACATTACTTAATTCTTGACATTAGCCCTTTGTCAGATTTATGCATTGTGAATATTTCTCCCAAACTGTCATCTATTAACTTTATAGGTCCTTCATTGAACAGGAATATTTTCAAACTCATCAATATTTTGTTTTATAGTTTGTGTTTGGAGAGTCTTAAGACCTTACTCCTACCCCAGACATATCCTACTTTGTTTTTTTCTAATAGCTTTATGGTCTTACCTTTCACATTTAAGATTTTAACCCATCTAGAGGCCATCTTTTTGTATGTCTGTGTATGTAAGGCAGAGATTCAGCTTCACTTCTCTCCATATGAGTCAGTTTCCCAAACTCATATATTAAATAATCAAATTCCAAAAAATGAGGATTCACTTCTGAGCTCCTTATGCTGTATCTGTACATCTGTTTAATGCCAATAACACAATAGTGTAAATACAACATCTTTGTGAAATGCTGTTTTATCTTACAGACCTGTATTCTTCCAAATGAATTTTAGATTGTGTTACATTCCTTTAAAAAATTCATCTGGGCAGGGCGCGGTGGCCCATACCTGTAATCCCAGCACTTTGAAGGTCACAGCAGATGGAACATGAGGTCAGGACTTCAAGATAAGCCTGGCCAAGATGGTGAAACCTCATCTCTACTAAAAATACAAAAATGAGCCAGGCGTGGTGGTGGATATCTGTAATCCCAGCTACTTGGGAGGCTAAAGTGGGAGAATTGCTTGAAACTGGTAGGCAGAGGCTGCAGTGAGCTGAGATCGCACCACTGCACTCCAGCCTGGGCGACAGTGAGACTCCATCTAAAAAAAAAAAAAAAAAAAAAAAAATTCAGGGCTTGGTGGCTCCCTAGCACTTTAACAGGCTGAGGTAGGAGATCACTTGAGCCTAGGAGTTTAAGACCAGCCTGGGCAACATATCAAGACCCTGTCTCTACAAAAATAAAATTAGAAAATTACCCAGGCATGGTGGCACATACCTGTTGTCCCAGCTACTTAGGAGGCTGAGGTGAGAGGATCACTTGTGCCCAGGAGTTTGAGACTGCAGTGAGTTATAATCGTGCCACTGCACTCCAGCCTGGGCCACAAAGTAAGACCTTGCCTCTTAAAAAGAATTATCTGGAAATTTGATTGGGTTTAAAATTAATTCGTTAATTTAAAGACAGCTATTATTTTAGACTTCCCAATCATAAATTTAGTGTATCTTTACATTTATTCAGATTTTGCTATACATCCCATAATATAATTTTAAAGTCCTATCAATGTCTTGAGCATGATTTGTTAACATGATTCCTAGAGAATTTATAGTTTTCATTGCCATAGTAAATGCTACCTAATTTTCTAATTGGAATTGCAGGTACAGATGGAAGGAAAGCTGTTGACTTTTTCTGATATTCAATAGTCTTGCTGACCTCTTATAGTTTTAATCGTTTTATTTATTCTGTAGGTTTTTCTATCTAGAAGATTATATTGTCTGTAAATAGTAATAGCTTAATCTTTTCTCTTTTTTTTTATTTTTTGAAAGAAAGAAAAAGAGAGGAAAGAAAGTGAGAGTGAAAGAAAGAAAAAAAAAGACTGTACGAGAGAAAGAAAGAGGAAGGAAAAGAGGGAGAGAGAACAGGATTCTTGTTCTACTGCCCAGGCT
>CAUYLG010079016.1:0-23586 GCA_963573385.1 Cacajao melanocephalus | reverse complement strand
TTTTGTTTTTTTTTTTCTTTATTTTGTTTGGGTGGTTTTAATTAATCAATTTTTTTTTTTTTTTTTTCTTTCTTTTCTTTTTTTTTTTTTTTTTTTTTTTTTTTTTTTGAGACAGAGTCTTGCTCTGTCACCCAGGCTGAGTACAGTGGTGTGATCTCGCTCACTGCAACCTCTGCCTTCCAGACTCAAGCGATTCTCCTGCCTCAGCCTCCCAAGTAGCTGGGACTACAGGCTCATGCCACCACACCCTGCTAATATTTTTGCTTTTTTAATAGAGACTGTGTTTCACCATATTGGTCAGGCTGGTCTTGAACTCCTGACCTCATTATCTACCAGCCTCAGCCTCCCAAAGTGCTGGGATTACAGGAGTGAGCCACGACGCCCAGCCCCTCCTGAATCCTTTTCTGTAAGTCTCTTAGTACTCTCACTCTCAGGATCTGATCTGTCCCTAGCTGACAGCTTTATTTCTAGGACTTTATTGCTGTTTTAAAGTCTTTCCACTCTGAATCTGTACCTATTCACCCCAGAGTTAGCTGCATTACTCTGTGTCTCTAACCTGAGGGTCATGAGTCTGACTTTCCTCAGTAAAGGCAAATATTTTCTTCCTCTGTAGTCTGTGTTCATTTTGATAATGATACTTGATGGGGGGACTAAGCATCCCGCTGAGAGGAGAGAATCTTATTTGGATTGCAATTTGTCATAGTTTGTCTCAGTTTGGATTTCTTTAAAAGCCAAGCCTGAGGCAAGGACTAGAGAGCAACTAGCTCATTTGGTAGCTGATCATAGGGAGCATAAGTGGGAGGCAGGGGAAATAAGGAAAAAAAAAATAGTATATTATAGAGCTGGCTACTTCAGTGGAAAACTGTTGTTCAATCCTGTGAAGACCCTTTGAGGAATGATGTGGAATGTACTCATAATTGTTCCTCTGAAGGATAAGAGGCTGGGGAATATGCCTCTGGTTCCAGTGCCTCATTAATTGAGTATTGCTCAGAGACATCAGGTCCCCTGCTGTGTGTAGGATGAGTGAGTTTCTATAACTTTGGAGAAAGTCTTGAGGCAGAAACACAGAGACGCAGTGGGTGCTTGACCTGGTGGGCCTTTCGCATACCTGAAGCTGTCCATCACAGGGCTGATGAAGCCAGAGGTAAATCAACAGAATGGGCAGTGTCTGCTACATAGTTCCAACTAGATTTCCCAATTATCTAGTTGCTGTGATCTTCTTTGACAACATGTCTCAAGAAGATAACCTGTAGCTCTAGCCCACTGCTACTACTGAATGCTTCATGCCTGGTCTCATGTGGATGACAGCTGTACTATTTCATTTTCAGGTATTTTAGTATCGAAAAGCCCTATATATAGCCTGTTTTCCTCAATATAAATTATGCAAGTCCACTTTAAGTTCACAGTTTGATGTTATGTACATAGCAGGTGCTCAATAAGTACTTCTTAAAGCGATAATTTTTAAATGACTTTTTGTATTATGTAGACACGTATTAACTGTAATAGAGCCCTTCAGCAGGAAAACTGTTTCCTCAAAGTTGCCAAGTGACTGACAGTGATATATATATAATAAGAAGCGTCGAGAAAAATGTTACCAGAGGCCACTTTTAAACTAGGGGGAAAATCATTTTTCATAATAAGCTACCTCACCCCTCCCTACTGAAGCCTCTGATCTGCCATGATTATTAAACCCTCATCTTTCAGAGCAAGAAACTCAGCAAGCTGAAAGGGGAACTCTTTTCAGATTAACAAAAAATGCTTATTATTTCTTATAGGTTGATGTTGTGATACTAACTTGCCAATCACTTCAACATGTATTTGTCTTTTAAAAGTATCTTATTACATAAGAATAAAAGATTTTAAGATAAACAGTTTCGATCAGAACGACAAGCAAATGTGTTTATTACCTCTAATTTTCCACAGTAACTTCAAGCCATCTATGCACCCATCCCCAGTTCCATCACTTGCCCCACTACCACCAGGGATAACCATGGTCCTGAAATTTGTTTTGTTTTATACTCTTGCCACATATGTATGTATTACCTAAAAGATAAATAGTCTTGCTCTGCATGCTTCTGTACTTCACATAGTCGGAATCATATTGCATTTATTCTTCTGTGACTTTCTTTCAATCAGCATTATGTTGCTGAGATTCATCCATGTCTGTGACTGCAGCAGTAGTTCATTCATTTTCACTGTCATATTCCATCCCAGAAATAAACCACAATTTATTTATACACACTACTGTTGATGGATACTTGGGTTGTTTCCAGTTTTAGTTCTTTTCCTATTACAAACAAGGTTCCTTGTATACATGTAGGAGTGTGATTGCTGGGTCACAGGGTTCATGTATGTGCCCTGAGATACACTCTTTGGCTCCTTTACACTGCTCTACTGTGTACCGCTGGGAGACTGACCTTTGCAGACTGTGTGTGCCAGGCTTCCATTTCCAGCTGACTTCCAGCTCTATTTGTCTAATAGTGAAAGATTGGAGAGTCAGGGAAGATGGAAATGCGCCTCTCTTCCTCTCTTTGTGTTTCAGACCGTATCTTTGGCAACAGCTGCAAAAGCTTTGACATTCCACCTCCAACCAGATAGGCCTATTGTAGCTCCAGCTTCCGATGAATAATCTCATACCCTCATTCACTGAATTCATGCACCCTGCCGTCTTTCCTCCTCCTCCCCATTCCTTCTTTTCTCCTCCCCTTCCTCTTCCTCCCCCTCCTCCTCCTTCTCACTCTCTTTCTCCCCCTTGTCCTCCCCATCCTCCTCCTCCTCTCTCCCTACCTCTCCATCCCCCTCTCTCCCTCCCTTCTCTCCTCTCCCTTTCTCTCTTTGCACTTTAAGGGTAATAGTGGCTTCCTGTGGTTGCTAAACTCTGGGTCACTTTGTCCTCCACAGTTTGTCAACTCTGTTCTTTTCTCATTTGTTTAAATTCTGTAATTGAAGGTTTCTGATTTAAATATCAAATGACTTTCCATGTCTGCTTAAATTCTAACTGACATGATGTATTTCTCAGTTTAAAAGATTATGCCGAGTTATTTTTAAAACTGGTTGCACCAATTTAAATTCCCATGAACTTAAAAATTCTGCTTGCCACAAATTCTAACACGTGATAATGTCAAACGTTTAACTTTTGGCTACTCTGTTGAGTATAAAATTGTTTCTAGCTGTGGATTTATTTTGAATTTTATGAATGAAAAATGAGTTTGAGCATTTTTTCATAGTTCCATTGGCAAGTTTTAAATGCAGACAATTGTTTAGAATAAAATATTTTTCTTTACTGAAACTCATTAAATGTATGTTACTTTAAACCTGTAATTTGATTTAGTATAGGTAGTACACAATTTACCTCAGTTTTCCATTTTATGTATTCACTAATTTAATGTAGCACATATCAATTAATTTCTACAATATACTACACAGGGTTTAATGTGAAAGTAACAAATCAGAACACGTTATGGCTAGGATAACTTGGGAGCACAACCTTTTGAAAGTGAATTTGTGTTAGGATATGCATATTTGTGTTTACCTCCCTTTCCCATCCCCAATTGCATCATCATCCATAAGATCAATTACTGTGGTACATTACCAATATAATGTGAAATTGTTTACAAGATAGTATTGTTAAATCATTTTGCGGGCACTATCAAGGACCTTCAGTGTCAATAAAGGATTCAGAGGTTCTAGAAAATTTTAGGCTATATCATGCCTTGAGAAGTCCCATCTAATAAAAATATAGACCACTTTTAGATTGTAAAGGAATTCGTAAAATGTGTCAGCTGAAAATATTGAAATGATGAGGGTGGCTTTTCCTTTCCAATCTGTTGATGAAGAGTACAGACAGGAATGAACATTAGTTCTATGTGGACATAATAGTGTCTGTTGTCCTAGATTCTGGTCATATTGGTTACTGTTAATACCCATAATTAAGAGAACCCTAAGACATGGTTTTGTGGAGAAAGAAAGAAACTATTGGAGAGAAGGCAACTTCATGTTTCCTTTTACTTGTAAGTGTTCAGATTCCTAAAAAAGTATAACGGTAAAAAGATATTTTGAACCTTTCTAAGAAATTGCATTCTAGGGCTGTACATCCACATATTCCTGAGATTAATGCTTCTACAGTCACCTCTTCACATCATAATTGTAACCCTAAATAATCAAGAAAATATTATTTAAAACATACCATAAATAAGAAGGGGGACCGGGCACGGTGACTCATGCCTGTAATCACAGCACTTTGGGAGGCTAAGACGGATCACGAGGTCAGGAGATCGAGACCATCCTGGCCAACATGGTGAAACTCCATCTCTAGTAAAATACAAAAAAAAGAAAAAAAATAGCTGGGTATGGTGGTGTGTGCCTGTAGTCCCAGCTACTGGGGAAGCTGAGGCAGGGGAATCACTTGAACCTGGGAGGCAGAGGTTGCAGTGAACTGAGATCGCACCACAGCACTCCAGCCTGTCTGAGGACAGTGCGAGACTCTTATCAAAAAAAAAAAAAAAAAAGGGCAGGGAGGGGAAGGGAGCTGTCCTACATAATAATTTTCACATAAACCTTTCATTTAGAGGTTGAAGTGTTCTGTCACTCAAAGGACTAGCTCTCAGCTGTCTGGAAAACCTTACTCGGAAAAACATTTGTTGTGATTTGGATTAGGTTGGGTTTTACTGTGCTGCTTGTGTGTATGTGTGTGTATGCAATTCTCATTCTATTAAATTATTGTATAATTTGGATACATCAACGTCAGGTATAAGAAATTTTAGAAACAGATAATTTCTGGTTTTCTTGTCAATATATCCTATGTATTTTGTCTTTGCGCAACGAATAAGACTAAAACACAAGTAATATGCATGAGTCTAAAACTGAGTGTTGTAAACCAAAATTCCAAACGAAAGAAAGGTATGGGGTGGATGGCAGGGTTAGAGAAGTGAAAGAGGGAAGAAGAAGAAAAGGCTTGCAAACATCAATAAAATATTATGCTTTGTTAGTTAAAATAGTAAGACTGTATTGGATTATTTTACATTAATTTCCAGTTTCCCACTTTTTCTTTACTATTGCACAATGAATGAGTTTCTGAGTTTCAAATATTTAGCCTAGCTTATCTACTTATTGAATTCAATTTCTTATTGGAGGCACGTACTGCGTTTTTTTTGTTGCATTCATAGCATAAATCTTGTGAACACATTTCTACAAAAACTATGTATTGAGCATGTTGCAGAGTACTATGGCAAGAAACCGGAGTAAGAGACTAAGCTGAAACTTGGTAGAAAACATGTGTTATCCTACAAAGCTTGACTCTCTACCGTTACTTCAAGAAAATATTATACTAACTATATGTGTTATACTTAAGAAGGCAGAAAGATACTCCTCTGACATGGTGAGATACTCCTCATTACCCCCTTGGAAATACTATCTGGATTGTGAGCTCATCCATAGAATGACTACATATTATTCATTTTGTGGTTTCCCTAATACATACTGAGTTCAAACTAGGTTGCATTCCCTGGAACTTGACTAAAAGGTTGATTATCCAGTAGAGTTTCTGGTAAGAAATTCTTATAGCAGTGAACTATTCTTTATGGCAAATAAATTCTACCTATGTATACTGATATTCTTTTTTAGTACCTGTAGTTATACTCAGTTTACTTTTTTTGTTTTTTTTTTTTTTTGCTCATATAGACAAGACTACATAATCCTTATTAGAAAGTGTTAATATGCTATTTGGAATAAAAACAGAACAGTTAGACAGTACCTGGGTCACCTTAAATTAACTTATCAGACTATCAACCAAAATAAGATTTCAGATGTAATTAACCTATTAACCTAGTGAGATGCAAAGGTGTGAGGATTTCTTGAACACATCTTTCTCTCATGTAGCAAATATCAACCTCCTGATACCTTTTGTAGTCAATTCACCTACCATGATAATACATACTAAATTTGCAGATGTGATCTAACTAGCATAGGTTCACATAATTGGCATGACACAGAATTTCAAAAATTATCAACTATCTCAGGGACTTTATTCATGTGAATCTGGGAGATTCTTTTTGGTGTTTGATTCCTAACTTTCATAGATTCAGACATCAAAGTATTTTTAGAATGGGTCCATAAAGCATTATTTTGTAATCATAATCTTACTGATTGACAGTAAATGCTGTCTTCCATGAAAATGTCGCATTAAAGTGATCCTAGTCAGTGCTAGAAACAGACTGCTCAGATATACAGTCTCATGGGAAGAAAGAAATAACTTAAAGTGACTTTAAATTCACCAACATGAATATACAAGATCTCTCGTAAAATGCTGAAAGGTTGTTTTTGCCCCCAGACTTTTAGCACTTCCATTTTTCGTTCAAACGTTGTAAAATTTGATTACTGATAAGTTACATGTTTGGTGCAAAATGTACATTAAAAATATTTTCAGTGTTTTTTTGAAATTGTAGACATTGGATTTTGAAAAGGGGGAAGAAATTTGGAAGACTACAAGCTATATGTTGGCTGACATTTCCCGTGGAAAAGATAATTTGCAGCTGTCCTCTCCTGCATGGTAGAACAGGACATTAACATAGGAGAAATTATAATAGTGTTTGATGATGATATTAATGTCACTGAATAAAATACAGTATGTGATATATCATAAGTTAATAGAAAGCTTTATTATTGATTAAAGCTTACATTACATTTTAAATTATTGTCATGATTGGTCTTGCAAAGAGTGAAGGGTGATTCATAACAACAGCACAATTCTCCTTTCAAAATGTTAGCAGCAGGTTAATATCACATTCTATGAGATAGAGAGGAATTTGGGTGAGGGAGGTCAGGAGAAATGTGAAGAGATGTGTAATGTATAGACCTGCGAGCTGTGGGCATCTGATTTTGTGTTTAGCAGTATTTACAACCAAAATAAATGAATGAAGAGCTATTCATTTCTTTAGGTTCTATGTTCTTATCAACCTTAAGTTTATTTTGCTAAAATCAGTGAGAAAATTTAAATTCAAATTAAGCTATATTGTCTTGCAAATTTCAGATCTCTGAGGGGTATGCATTAATAAGTATTCAAAAGTGTGTTGTCATTTAAATATCATTATGTGAATTTTTATGTAATAGAATTCTTCTTGAATGTTGAGAAACTGTCTTTACTAGGTTAAACATTCCCTTAGTGATCTCGTTACCCAATTCCTTTGTGTTCTGCTATCAGTGTCTGAATTGTCACCAATATGTGTAGTCCAAATTATTAAATAAAAAGCTTTACCAGAATTCTGATGATTTTGGAGGAAGAAAGTTACAGCAAATTTTGATCAATTCTCTCCTATTAGTGATTAATTCAATGAACCACTTGAATTTTTAATTTCCTCATAGAACTGTATGTACCCGAAAGATACACACCATATTTACTACAATCTATAGTGGGACAGGAAGAGAAGGAGATTATGAGAAAAGAATAAAACATAATTATCAAAATGCTTGTTAATAAAGATTCGACACAAAAGCAATATGAAACATTTTCATAAAATCAAACAATAAATTTCATATGAAACCTTGTGTTGGCAAAGCAGTTATGTGAATACCAATTTTTTTTAAAATCTGAAACAAAGCATTTTCAAGTAGTTTCATGAATAATTTACTCAACCTGTTTCACACAATGAAATGAACATCACAGTGAGAAAATTATTCCAAAATGATAAAGTTAAGTGAAGCTTGCATTATAAGACCAATAATACTCAATAGCATATTTTCTCATGAATTTACACTATCGAATGTTTTTCTTCTGGAATTTGGAGGATATCATACACATTCAACAAATACAAACAGTAAGTGATTTTTAAAATCTTTCAGAAAATTAGTTCTTTAGTTTCATTTATAAGTATGTAAAATAACCAAACCTATGTCTTATGCATATAATATCCTTCCAATACGTTGTTCATGCTCATAATATTTATATAGAATCCATTTTGCTTGGCAGATTGATTTGGCCTAGCATACAAATTAGTGCAGTCCCCCTCAACCTCGACACTTCTGTGTACCATCAGCTCCTTTCTGGAGTACTGATATAGCATCCTAACTGCTTTCTCTCATATACTCATGACCCCTTCTATGAATCCTAATTGCAGCACTTGGAGCAACCTTTTAGAAAGGTCAATTAAATCATCTCACCTCTTCATTAAAACTCCTCTCATTCTACCAAGAGTAAATTCCAAACCTTTTACCTTGACCTACATAATTGGACCATGACTCCCTCTTCCATTTCAATTCAGCTTTGCTCTTGTAGCTCCAGGCAAGCCAGCTCTGTCTTAGTTCTTGAATGTAATAAGCTTTCAAGTCCCTCAATATCTACTTATTTAGTGTTCCCTCTGTATTAGTCCATTCTCACATTGCTGTAAAGAAATACCTGACACTGGATAATTTATAAAGAAAAGAGCTTTAGTTGATTCACAGTTCTGCAGGCTGTTCAGGAAGCGTAGTAGCTTCTGCTTCTGGGGAGACTTGAGGAAGCTCCCAATCATGGCAAAAGGCAGAAGGGGAGTGAGGTGTCTGACACGGTGGGAGCAAGGGCAGGAGAGACAGCAAGTCTGGTGGTGCTACACACTTTTAAACAACCAGATCTTGTGAGAACTCACTCACTATCACAAGAACACCATCAAGGGGATGGTGCTAAACCATTCATGAGAAACACCTCCATGATCCATTCACCGGCCACCAGGCCCCACCTCCAACATTAGGGATTACAATTCAGCATGAGATTTGGTGGGGACATGAATTTAAACCATGTCACCATCTGACTGGAATGAACTTTTCTCCTGCTTCTACTTCTGTTTTCTGAACTATCAGACAGTTATTCATTAACTCATTCATTCACTCATTTGTTCATTTATGTATTAAATTGTTCAGTGATTCTCAATGCTGGGTGGTTTTGCCATCCAGGGGATACTTGGCAATGTCTGAAGATATTCCTAGTGGCGTAAAAGAAGAGATGTTTGCTACTGATGTCTAGTAGATAGAGAGCAGGGATGTTGCTAAACATGTAGTAATGTTCAGGTCAACCCACCATAACAAAGAACCATCTTGTACAAAATGTCAGTAGCATCAAGATTGAGAATCTCTGCAATAATTCAACAATCCTTCTAGGTGCCAGGAATATGACAGTGAACCACATGAATACGGTCCAAATTGTCATAAACCAATACATTAAGGAGAAGACAGTCAATAAGCTGGCTAAAAATTAATTAAATGTATACTTTCAAATTATGTTGAGTGCTCTCATGGACAAGGCGACAAGAGAGTGGCCAGTGAAACGTAATTTAGAGCAGGTGGTGTTGGAGGAGATAGTGTTTATGCTAAGACCCAAAGAATGAAAGAAAGACTCAGCAACAACTTATATACATAGTAAACATTTATTGAATATCAGTAGCAAAAAGTTGCATTTTTCTCAACTATGCCTTTTCATGGTAACTGGAAATGCTTCAAATTATTTTTTAGAATCTTTTAATTATAGATTCTTTGCTAAGGGGACTAGTCTAGCATTTTTCTCTTGTGAGCGATTACGTTCTCACCAAGTTAGTAAATCTCATGTCTTATGTACTTCCTACTTTTCTATGAAAGTACCTTAAAAATGCGCATAAGGTTCCTAATACAGTTGAAAAGCAATATGTTGCTGCATCTCTAATCAGTAACAAAAGTTGTATTTCTGTTGCAAAATAACGTAAAGTTTTACAATACTTTTTACTTATTTATTTAAAACAATTTTAAATAAGATTGTTTCTTTGTGGAAGGACATATGGTCCCAGTACAGGGATGTGTACAGAAATAAATATATACATACAGAATAACAGAAATGCAATACAACATTAAACCTAGCAAAAGAGTAAAGTCTCTTTCTTTCATTTTTCTTACTTTTAGAGCAATGAGACAAGCAACACATTATGCCTAATCACTTGAATCATACACGATTAAAATATTATGGGCTGGGCCCAGTGGCTCATACCTGTAATCCCAGCATTTTCGGAGGCTGAGGTGGGGTCAAGAGTTCAAGACCAGCCTGACCAACATGGTGAAACCCCGTTTCTATTAAAAATACAAAACTTAGCCGGGCATGGTAGCAGATGCCTGCAATCCCAGCTACTTGGGAGGCTGAGGCAGGAGAGTCACTTGAGCTCGGGAAGTGGAGGTTGCAGTAATTGGAGATCGAGCCATTGCACTCCAGCCTAGGCAACAGAGTGAGATTCCGTCTCCAAAAAAAAAAAAAAAAATTATGAAAAGGACCATTTTTAATGTCAACTATTGCTTTGATGCTAATGTCTGTCAGTCAGTTCAGTATCTATGTCTTACCCTTTATACTGCTCAAAACCCCCTGGAATTTTCCATTTGAATATCCCACAGGCCCTTTACCCCACTTGTGCAAAATTAAACCTATCATCCTCTCTACTACGCCTCCTCTTCCAATCTTTCTCTTGTTATTTCTAAACATTTAGTGGGCCAAATAAATACCCTAGGAGACATGACTTGAAAGGGGTATGAAGTTTTGATAATGTTCAGCTTCTTGATCTGATACTGGTTAAATGGGAGCATTATGTTTGTGAAAACTCATTAAGTCTCTTATGACTTACAAATTATCTCTATATATTTTATATTTTAATGTAAAAAGATTGCATATAAATTCTAGAAGCCAAGCTACACCTTTCCCTCTCACACATCCAGCACATCTACTGAGACAGCTAGATTTTCATGATGACTGTCCCCCATTGTTGAATATTTGCTATATCTTTGATATTGTGATCAGTTATTAACTTCCTTACCTGGTCTGACACTTGAAAATTTCTGTGGTGTAGGTATTATTATTGTCATTTTACATATGAGCAAAAAGAGACTTAGAGAGGTTAAGTAACTTGTCTAAGCTCGTACAACAACAAAGTGGCAGAAGTAGAATTTGAATTTGAGTCAGTATTTATAATCACTATAACATCTTGCCTCTCACGTGTTCTAGTTTCATAAAAACTATAAATACCACTCCTACTCCTTATTCATCCTTACTGTCTGGCTTTAGTTAAGGTCTTCAGGTCTTCTTTCCTATATTATAATGATAATATCATAAGAAATCCAGTGTAGTTTAGTCTATTCCGAGACCAGTTTAAATACTGCCAGGATTAGGGTTTATTCCATAATATAAGTCTGACCATATAGTTTACTTAAAATCCATTAACACAGCCGTTAGCAACCTTAGCCACATGTGAGAATCACCAGGCTCCACCCAAGATAAATAAAGTCAGAATCTCTGGGATGGAGGACTGGGAATGAGCATTTTTAGAAAGCTCCCTGGGTAACTCTAATGTGCACCCAGCCTTGGAAACCAATGCTTTAATGTTTCCCTGTAGCTTTTAAGATAAAAATAAACTCCTCAGCATTGCACAAAATGCCCTTTGTAATCTGGTTCCTGCCTCCTTCTATCTTGCCTCCTCTACTATAATTCTCTTCTTCTTCCGCTTTTTCCCCACCCTACCTACATACATTTTATTGGAATTACTCAAAAGATTTTGTTTCTTGTGGAGGGTTACGATTTTTATACCATAGGCTTGTACGTACCTGTGTTTCTCTCTCAATGCTTAGTTATATTATCTTTGCACTTAATCCTTTTAATTGCTGATAATAAATGAAATTTTCTTTATTTTATTTATTTATTTATTTATTTTTTTGAGACCAAGTCTCACTCTGTTGCCCAGACTGGAGTGCAGTGGTGTGATCTTGGTATACTACAACCTCTGCCTCCTGGGTTCAAGTGATTCTCATACCTCAGCCTCCCGAGTAGCTAGTACGACAGACGTGAGCCACCACGTCTGGCTAACTTTTGTATTTTTAGTAGAAATGGGGTTTCAGCATGTTGACCAGGCTGGTCTTGAACTCCTGACCTCAGGTGATCCACCTGCCTTGGCCTCCTAAAGTGCTGGGATTACAGGCATGAGCCACTGTACCTGGCTGAACTTCTTTATAGTTTATTGATCTGTTTTAATTTAGAAAATTTCCCATGTATATAGATGCCATACAGTTTATAAGGTAAAGCTGTTTTTCTATATCAGTCATGCTTTACCTTTTTTCTCTTTCTCTTATTATATATGCTGCTTCCTGAAAGGTCTAGGATCTGACAAGTGTCTTTTTATCTTGCTTTGTAAATCTAATCTTTTGCCATTTCTTTTTATAGAAATGAGAGCTTTTCTCATGCATACTAAAAATGTCTTATTATTTGGGCTGCAGGGCCATTTAATGAGTTATATTGAACTGCATGTTTTATAAGAGTTCAGATTAGTACACTGGGATATTCCTATGCCAGGGATGGATTAATGTATCTGCCCATGTATATACAGGAAAATGTATGTTGCTGGTTTCCAAATTAGAGACTACTTATCTTGAATGATCAGTATCTATATCATATTTTGTATTTGGTATATATTTGCTTAGTTAAGCTGAATTACCACTTGGTATATCAGAATTTGGTCTCTTTCTAAGTATATCATGAATATTTTTCTTCTAATGCACCTCGCTTCCTGCTGAAACTATAGAAACACATTTGTAAATTTTTACCTGTGACCACTTGAACATTTACACGACATTTTACCTGAAAATTTTCTCTATGTCAGCAAAGAAAATATTCCTGTTTCTGCACGTGCACGTGTGTGTGTGTGTGTGTGTTTGTGTGTGTGTGTGTGCGCATGTGTGATGGTTGCTTATGAGGAATTTATTTTAGCTATGGTTCTTTAATTTGCTATTGCACTCTTAATATTTGTATGATATGTATTATTACCCTATAAATGGTTACGTAATATATTCTTACAAAAATTAATACAAAGATTGGCCAAAATACAATAGCATATGTCTTTATAAACAAAATATCCATATACAGTCATAATAAAACTGAAGAGCTATTTTATACTTTTCCATAAAGCCAAAGATTAAGGGTATAATCACTGCTTATAATTTACTAGGAAACTATAAAACAGATAAAAGTAGATGAAAGGATATTACAAATATCTCAATAAATCATCCGCTCCAACTGATTCCTTTGCTGCACACATGTTCAGACACTCTAAACTCTAAGTTTATTTTTCTATTTTATAATTTTCTATATGATAGCAATTCAGCATTTTCCTATAATATTATCAGCAGTGCTACCAACAGATATTACATTTTATGGGAATGTTTTAAAAGAGCACATGCAACATAAAACTAGATTTTTGAAACAGCTTCTTATAATGCTGATATTTAGCACGTGACTAGGTGGAGGATAGATTTTGTAATGAATGTATTTTCAAAATTAGGCAATTTCTCATCAGTAGATTTCAAAAGCAAAGTTAAAATTTGTGTTTCAAAAAATTGGCTATGTTTGAAAAATGTATTTAATAATGTATTTTAAGTGTTCTCAATAGCAAATTGCTTGGCAGACTGTGGTTTAAAAAGTAATAATTTTGAAGAGATGTTCAATGCAGGTATTTTTGAAGTGTTAACATTTTTCAAGAAGAACATGAACCTTTTCAAACTGTACACTTATTCATCTTTTATATTCTTTTTCCTTTAAAAAAGAATCGTAGTAAGAAGGGAGATTACCTTCTGTTATTGATACAAATTTTCAACAGTATAAATACTGTTTATCACATTTATATAATATGCATTTTCTATCAATTTTAAAAATTACATGTTACTATTTAACTCTGACCTAATTTATGTTAAATATAAAATAATTCATTCTTTTATGAATAATTGAAAACCATAGTTTTACTTTTCTTTCAAAATATAACACCGACTATATTACAGATTAGACTTTTTTAGTATAACAAACATATTTCCATCTTTTGGAGTTATTTGGAGGAGCAGATGCTTACTGCCTTACATTTTAGATTGCTCTATGTAACAAGTATTTTTATCATTTTGGCTTATTCAAATAATTCTTGATAAATAATACAATATTTAAAAATGAAATGTCACTTGCAATTTTAACACTTCATAATTTTAACAAAATGTCTTTACTTTGAGATTTTTACTTTCCTTTTGGTGTGACATTTTGACCTCCAATATGATCATCATTTAAAGGAATTATCAAAGAAAATTGCTTTTCTTTTTGTCATTTGCAATATATGTACATATAAGATTGTAAGGAATATAGAGAAATAATGAATTGAACTATTCCTCATAATCACTTCACTTAAGAAATAGAGGGCTAGGTGTGGTGACTCAGACTTGTAATTCCAGAGCTTTGGGAGGCTGAGGTGGTAGGACTGCTTGTGCCCAGGAGTTTGAGTCCAGCCTGAGCAACATAGCAAGACACTAAGTCTATGAAAAAATTAAAAAATTATCTGGGCATAGTGGTGTGCACCTATAGTCCTAGCTACTTGGGAGGCTGAGGCAGGAGGATGGCATGAGCCCAGGCATTCCAGGTTAGACTGGGAGCTGATAGTGCCCCTAAGCTTCAGCCTGGGTAAGAGAGTGAGGTCCCTTCTCTTAAAAAAAAAATAGAATAGATTATTACTAATACTCTAGAAGCCCTCCTCCACATGCCACCCTTCCCAAATGCACCACAATTCTCTCCTCCCAATTTACATTTTTGTATTTATTATTCCTATTCTTACCAACAGAATTTTACCAGATGTGTATGCATTTTCAGCAAATATTTTTAGTTGATTATGCACCTAATTGAATACTATGGCAGAGCAGCTTTTAGGACATTGTTCAAAGTTAGGGAATTTTAAGGATGTTTGTTTAAAGACGTTTGTTTATAAAAAGTTTAATAGGAACACCAAATTGCTTTTGATTAGTATTAAATTACATAAGTTTAAACTTGTAAGGGATCATAGAGATCAGAGAGCCCAATGGTTCCCAAACTTTCTTTAGCAACAAAACCTCATTTAAAAATATACAGCATAAGGAAGACAGAACCATAAAACTGAAAATAGAGTAGCCTAATCAAAGTGTGAGTTTGAATTAAACTCAGTTTCAAACCCACTAGCAAGTCAAATTCTTATTGATGAGTTTTAAATACATGTTTAAATTTATTTAGCTTATTTATACCAGAACCAATATAAGAATCCATAACATTCTGCATTAGAATTAAGTACAAACACTTTCTATGATATCATACTGGATTAAAAACAGGAACTCAAAATGATACAAACTGAAATGAAATAAACTAATATGATACAGTGAATGGAGTCCACCATTAAAATACCTACAAAGACCTGAAAGGTAATGGAAATAGGTGAAGCAAAGATCTAAATGCATATGGACGTTGTGTGAATTGGAAAGAATACTGGCAAATGGAATGTTCGTGCCCAGTCTAAAATGGGCAACAGCTATTCAATTCAATCTAGCAGTGTACATACCAGAATGTAGAGCTATTGTTGGCCAGATATTTTATTGTTTCAAGAGGAACTTAAGAATCTGGAGTTGTATGCAAAACATCCCAGTGCGCTATATATTTGCCTCATAAGTTGGGCATTATTTTCATGAATGTATGTTGTTCACTGGTGAATCCCAAGCAGCTGGAACAGTGCCTGATATATAGTAGGAAATCAATGCATATTTGATGACTAACTGGAAAAATGTTCTCCAGTTAAAAATTCTATGCAAGCCTGAGGTAGGAGATGGGCAGGACTTATTTCCCATTCCCCAGAGGATAAAGTGAAGAAACTGGCAGGAAGCGCAGGCAGTGACCAATGGAAGTGAGAAAAACAGCAGAAACCAGCAGATGGCAACAAAAGTGATCCCCAGTAGCCCTCATTGCGTATTAGCGTAAGGCACTCCCACCAGCACCATGACGGTTTACAAGGGACATGGCAATAACCCAGAAGTTACCACCCCTTTCTTAGAAAGTTCTAAATAACTCTGTCCCTCAATTTGCATTAATCTGCCACTGAATTTACATGTAACTGAACGTGGGTGTAAATGGATATAAATACAGTAGCCAGCAGCCCATACCCTGCCAACCTTGGAGGCATTGCCTATGAATTTCCCCTGCTCCACAAAACGCAGTTATGTTCACTAAAAAATAGCTGTTTAACCCCACTGGCTCGCCCTTGAATTCTTACCTAGGCAAAGCCAAGAATCCTTCCAGGCTAAGCCCTAATTTGGAAGTTTACCTATCCTGCATCAAATCTAGCCAAATGTATCTCGGGCCTGAATTAGACGAATGGCTACCAGTTAAAATCTTTTGTTTTGGATATTAGGGAGGCAGGAGGTGACTTTGTGCAGGGTAGCATGATACTCAGAGCCCAGAAACTCCTTCAGAATCGCAATCTGACTTCCAAAACTCCAGTGTCTTGCCTTTCTTTACTCTTGTGGGTGGCAGTAAGGGAAGGGAGCATACCTCCTTAGCAAAACAGCTTGTCAGAATGCGATCCGTAACAGAAATTATTAATTAAAGACTTACATGAAGGCTTAAATATAGAGCCAAAGCATAACCACATAACAATTATTCTTCAAAGCAATTTTATTCTTGGCTTTTGGTGGAAAAACTCTTCAAAATAAAATGATAATTCTATATATGGGATTTGTGATGATATTTAACATGGATATGCTTTATTGCCTGACAGCCCCTTTATTTTGGCAGAATACTGTGAGATTCTCATTACGTTTCCATTTGCTGTGGCAAGTCGAGAAAAGTTCAGAGGGGAAGACTAATTAGGAAAATGGTTGCCTGCTAATCCATTGAACTAAGCCTTCTAAACAGTCATGCTCTTCTTAATATTATGAACACACATTTTATATAGACTGCAGAGAATAAAGAAAAAGAAATGACTTGTTTTGAACTTTAAAAGAGGAAAAATGAATACAAAATCCAGATAAGCCTTTGGGCATATCAACTTTTTCAACTTGTATTATACAAAAACAGTTGACAAATGATTTCAAGTTGCTAAAACATAGAAACTGATAGCTATTAGATGAAAGCTAGTAAATCAGACAATAATTAATGGATAATTTGGATTGAACAAATATTAAAGACTCCACCAATTAGAACGCTCCTACCTAAAATGATGTGTTTTTTAAATGAAGGACTCACATAATGTCATGGATTTTCTCTACCTGTGCTTTAATTTATCTGAAAATAAAAATCACAGTTTTTCTCTTCACCTCTTTGTTCTCTACTCTTTGTTCTCTACTCCTCCCTACATTTTCTTTTTCCTTCTTCCTTCCCTCTCCTTCCTTTACTGTTTGTTCTTTTTATTCCCGTTTGTTCTGATTATATCTGTGATGTTTTCTAGAAACATTAAAATTTTAGTCATCATTAATATTTTTTACAATGCTTTAAGAAATCTATTTCAGAAACTAGAGTTGAACCAAAGCCTTGTTTTGAACTTCTAATAAGTAGACTGAAGGACAAGCACTATTTTAAGGGCATATTTAATATGCAAAATTTTTAAAATGTCTAAAATGCCAGTTAATGAAAAAACAATATAGTTTTGTAATTGCTGTTATTTAGGTGCTTGAAGGATCATGTTAAAGTATCACTGGAGAAGATAAAAAGCATACTTCCTCAATGTGAAAACTTTCAAAAGAAAGGGCTAGAAACATTTTATCCTGAAGATTTGTTGTTTTGATTGCTGACATTTAAGTTTTCATCATACAGCAGTTCAAGTTCTGTATACCACAATGTTCTTGAATTGTTGAATCTGAGAAATATTTTCCTTGCAGCTGTGATAATAATCTATCTCCTGATAATGCATTTAATGTGGCAAAGACACTTTTCTTAAACACAATGAAAACCAAGTGTTCATTTTGTCATTGTAAAATGGGACATGTTCAGTTGCTCCAAATTTTAACTTGGATAACCTTGAGACATAGTTATCCATTTAACATCCTATATTTTGCTTGTCTGGCAGTCAAGTGAATTATCTTAGTTACTGGAGTGTTATGTGACACCAGTTGTTTTGTTACCACTGCTTTAAAAATGGCTCTATCCCTAAACCCCCTCAATAGTGTGTTTTAGGCCCTGATTTTTTTTTTTCTAATCTATAGATTAGCCCTCAAGGCAACCTGGCCTCTTGCTGTTTACCTCTCATTATTCCTGTGATTCCAATTATATATGTGACTCTTTGCTTTATTTTAAAAGAGTTGTGCATTGCTGATGAGCCCTGAAGTCACCAGGGGTGTCTGGTGTCAATAGTAAGTCTGTACATGGCTATTTTTATCCATAAAGCAGTTTACTTCCTATATGATGAAAGGCATTAAAGTAAAACCTGCCTCCTATTATACCCTAGGAGTGTAATCAAGAGGGGTTTCATCATAGCATACCAATTAAGGAGGCTAGGGCAGACTGCTCTGGGTTGTTCTAAGCAGTAGGGTGTTCTCCACAGATTTCTGAACTCTTTATTGTAAAAGCATCAGGGCATAGCACATCTAATTCTTTTCATAGCACAGCTGTGTACATAAACCTCTGTATATAGTTTCCGTTCAGAGGCTGTGCTCTTAGATTTAATTTTCTTACAAGTCGTTACAGCTATTGTCATTCATTTAAACCTAGACAAGATAAGCATTGCTAGTTCCCAGTAAACTAGATGATCTCTTCCTCTAGAATGTATTTTATTTCATGAACAATTATAAGATTACAGGAAGACTAGCAGTGTTGCTTATTTACACTATACTACACACACACACACACACACACACACATTCATTCCAAGCCAGCAGCCAGCTCAGCATCCTTAAAAGTTCCCAATCTCAGGCAAATATATAAATATGAGAATTCTCTCTACCACCCTCAATTAGAAAACGTTCCAGTTCTGCTTTTAAATTTGCACTTTGCGATTCTTCTTGCTAATAAGGCCTGAAAGCCTCAAGGTTTCTTTCATTGCCTTATATACACCTGGATTATTCCTCTCTGATTGTTGGGGACTATGTTCCATTGGAATGGGAGTTTCTGACCAGCTGGTGCCCCAGAATGCTCTCAGAAAATGATCTTCCACAAGCCAGAGCCACAATCCAAACCCTTGACCCTGATCAACCTTGATGCCCAAAACTCCAGGTGTGGATTAGCACAGTAACCCGCAAACCCACTCCTATGTGAAGGAAGATTTTAGTTTTGTAAAACAACTATAGCTTTCCTTTTATATTTTTGGATAATTCAGTTTTGATGAACTGAACCAGAAGTATGAAGTATTTGCTCAGTTCAGTTCTTAATGTTTGTCATGGTATTACATTACTAAACCACTTGCTTTGTCATTTTCATGTAGTTCATATAAAAGAAAACATATTGTATAAAATAGATTCTGCAGTCCCTTACTTGTTGTTATGGACTGAATATTTGTGTTTTCCCCAAATTTATATGTTGAAGCCCTAACCCCCAGTGAGATGATATTTGGAGAAGGAGCCTTTGGCAGTTAAGTAGAGTAAGATAAGCATATACAGGTGGGGCTCTGATCTAGTGGCTCTTATAAGACACCAGAGAGCTTGCTCTTTGTCATGTGAGGACAAGGGAGAAGGTGGTTGTTGGCATGTCAGGAGGAGAGCCCTCTCTAGAACTTGACCATGCTGTAACCCTGATCTTGGATTTCCAGCCTCCAGAACTGTGAGAAGATAAATTTCTGTTGTTTAAGCTGCCCAGTCTATGGTATTTTGTTACAGCAGGCTGAAATGAGTAAGACAAATTGTTCCTAAAGTTGACATCTGACTCTGTTAAAACCCACACATACACGAACATACACAGAAAACAACCAGTAAGATAGGTAATCATGTATGGGTAATTATTGCACCTGATTGCAATAATTTAGGCATAACCTTAGAAGGACCCTGCATTGCGGACACACCTGAATGTGTGTTCCAATTTACGGAATCTGGGAGTAGCCAACCCAGAGAGCCCTTCTTTGTCTATGAGGAACACCTGAGCCCCAAGCCCATCCCGTGGAACTCGGGCCATACAGCGAGCAGATTGAAGCCCTGAGTTTTGGGCTGGATGAAGGTTGCCAGGTGGACATCATTAAGGGCAGGCTGTTAAATGAAAATGCTATATAAGCTGTATGCTGTGTCCAAGCAGTTGCGGTTTTCTTACCTAGCCCATCGCCGTCACTGCTACCGTTGTGCTGGGTTGATCTCATGTTGAGTCTGCCACTATTGGACTATTTCTTTAGGTAAGGCAGTTCTGTCTTGTAATGAACTCTCTTTCCTATATGTAAACCCTTAATAAAACCCAAAGTCTCATTTGCGGACCGTGGGTTTATTCCTCAGTCTCTTGAACCCGATGCCCTCCCTACTGAAGTTAATAGGGGTTCAGTACAACATCATGATGTGAACACACAGGTTTATTTGGGTAGATGTATTGGTCAGCTCTCAGAACAATAATATCAAGTAATAATCATTGCCTCCAAACTAACAAACTAGCTGTTTAATGTTTTAAACAGCATTAATTCTCATGGTCATGTGGGGGTTGGCTGACTTAAGGTGGACTAGACTTGGTGGTTCTGCATCAGGCTACAAGTTACTAGGCTTGGCTTTAAACAGCAGGTTAGGTTTGAATTTCTTCGATGTGTCACAGAGGCACACACTGGAACGGCACTGGCCGCTCAGTGCATGTTTTCGTAGGTGGTCATTATGTAACAAGCCCAAACATGCCAGCCTATCTCGAGGCTCTGCTCCTGTCATAGTTTCTTAACATCCCATTGGCCAAAGGATATTGCATTTCCCACCATATACTAGATATGCCATTCTATTAGGTAGGAATGAGAAAGTTGGGACCAGTAAATCAACCTATTGCAGTAGGAAAATTAGGGGATGATTTACTAGCACAAAGAGATGGGGTTTCAGTGGGCTTGCTGCTTTTTTTGTGGATGTGGAAGCAATATTTAAAAAGTAATTTTCCAGCTCCGCTACAGTATTCAAGAAAAAATTGAGGTGTGTCCACAGTTCACTACTTTGCTTAATAACTCCACTGTTTGTCATAACAAATTTAGTCATCTCTGAGGGCTTTTAATGGCATTGGTAAGACATAGATTACTGAGGGGGAAGACGGTCACTTTTACATCCTGAGCGATGTCTGTCATACAAGGTAACATATCTTGTAAATATGTTTATAACTATATGTAGGTGATGGGTGATATTCTAATTTTTTTTTAAGGAAAGGGAAGACAAAAGGGAATAAAGTTTAAGTGGCCACAGCTGGGAATTATGGTATAATCTGGCTCTAAATAAGGGCATTTGCATTACATTGAAGAGAGATAAATTCAGCTTATTTTAAGGATGCACAGGGGTAAAAAGGTCAAGAAACTGAATAACCAAATAGAGGAAACCATCTGGTTACTCAGTTGTCTGACCAATTGATTAATCAACAAAAATGGCATGTTAGAAAACTACAGAGAGTAATTTTATGAATAATTGAACTATTGAAGAGACCACAGTGCAGCAGCTGATCTATCACGTTATTTGAATTCCATCATTCATTCTTATGAATTAACTACTTTCAGTCCTTGCGTTTTAGTATTACAACTACTCCCTGATGATACCTGATTTTCACTGTAACATAAACTTCCCAAGAGAAAATGTCTGATAAGTATCATAAAATCATAAAAATATCTGATAAAGTTGGCCAGGTGCGGTGGCTCACGCCTGTAATCACAGCACTTGGGGAGGCTGAGACGGGCAGATCACCTGAGGTAGGGAGTTTGAGATGAGCCCGACCAACATGGAGAAACCCCGTGTCTACAAAAAATTTAAAAAATGAGCCACGTGTGGTGGCACATGCCTGTAATCCCAGCTACTCAGTAGTCTGAGGCAGGAGAATCGCTTGAACCCAGGAGGCGGAGGTTGCTTTAAGCCGAGATGACACCATTGCACTCCAGCCTGGGAAACGAGTGAAATTCCATTTCAAAAGAAAAAAAAATCTGATGATGTCATCATCATGCATCATGTATGGGAGACTCAAGTTGATTACTCTTCCCGTGCCTTTAAGGTGGTTTTCAGCCTTGGTTACAGTCACTGTAGCCAGAGAGACAGAATGTGTCCGGTGTCTAGGCCTGAGCTGGGAATTATGGTATAATCTGGCTCTAAATAAGGGCATTTGCATTACATTGAAGAGAGATAAATTCAGCTTCTTTTAAGGATGCACAGGGGTAAAAAGGTCAAGAAACTGAACAACTGAATAACCAAATAGAGGAAACCATCTGGTTACTCAGTTGTCTGACCAAACTGATTAATCAACAAAAATGGCATGTTAGAAAACTACAGAGAGCCAATAAACATGCAGTGTAGGGGGTGAGAGGTTTTTCAAATAGTACTTGGTATGTTACGAAAGAAAGGCATTAGAAACTGAACTGCTAAAACACATGTCCATAGTACGCAAGGACCTAATCATTTTCAACTGTGGCTGCATATTAACATCACCTGGGGGACTTTAACTAGGTACCTTTTTCTAGATCATACCCCAGAGCAACTGAATAGAAACCTCTGGGTATAAGGCTCACAATGGTATAGATTTAAAAGCTCCTCGGGTGAGGCTAATGTGTAGCCAGGGCTGAAAACAGACGTAAAAGAATGTGCAGTAATGTTGCCAGTACTGGAAGGAAGTGTCTGAGTGTATCTGGTGACTGCCAGGAGGCTGAGAAACTGTATCAGAGTTGTAAGGCATTGAAGGAAAGCCAAGGCCAGATCATGTGCAAATTGTAGGTAAAATGTAGAGCTGTGAGTTCTGTGGCCTCGCTGCGGAAGCATTACTCTGCTTTTCAAGAAATCACTTGGAGTTCAGTGCTCTATGATTTTCAAGTTGTCAGCTAACGCAGTTAATAACTGATGAATCGTGGTTCTGTGGCCTTCATTTCTGTCACATGGCTGTACTGTTCATTGACATATGCAGGCAGTAACGCCCAAACTATGACTTGAGAGGATGGCAGGATTCCGGGTCTTAAGAGAGACAATTATTACCCTGGGGAAGAACAATTTGAGGAACCTCAAATCAGACTGTGGCGGCAACTACCAGAGCTTCATGCTGACCAGCCCTGGAGTGTCAGTTTTCTATTAATAAATCTTTACTAACAATAAAATACCAATGGTTATGTCATGTAATGACTTACAGATTATAAACTCTCCTTATATTTTCATTTTGTCTCAACACTGAGTCCAGTATGTTTCATCCAAATTTTACTGATAAGAGAACTGAGGTACAGACAGACCATGAAGGTCATGACAGGCAGAAGGTACTGGAGTAGAAGATGGAAGCCAGATTTTTCTCATTTCTGTCCTACATTGCTTTATTAGATTGTCCTCCAGCCTTACTTCCTCCCACTTAAAATTCTTGATGTTCATGGAACCTATTAAAGGGAGAGAAAAGGAAAACTAGCAAATTAAATTTAGATCAATTTTAAAAATCACTTTGAATCTTGGACTGTTGGCAGATGTAGGTTTAAATCCTAATGATTCTAATGTTGTTACACTGTTTTGTTTTTTTTTTTTTGAAAGAAAGAAAAAGAGAGGAAAGAAAGTGAGAGTGAAAGAAAGAAAAAGAACGTATGAGAGAAAGAAAGAGGAAGAAAAAGAGGGAGAGAGAACAGGATTCTTGTTCTACTGCCCAGGCTAGAATGCAGTCTAAAAATGGGTATTAAAAACCTCTATTATGCCAATAATTGTGTT
>CAUYLG010079015.1:0-37752 GCA_963573385.1 Cacajao melanocephalus | reverse complement strand
GCCTTCCCGGGTTCAGCTGTGCTTACTGTGAAACTCTCAGTCCTCAGCGCTTCCAATTGCTGTTCTCCTTGTGGGGATGGGACCAGCTGAGCCCGACTCAAGGGGCACCCAGTCGCATATACTCCGCACTGAGAAGCGCTGTGCCGCGCCGGGGCACAGGCAAAACAGCTGTTCCGGCCAAGAGTCGCGCTGGCGACCCGTGTGGCTCCTCCGCCAGGAATTTCCCAGTTTGTGTTCCACAGAAATTCTTCTGAAATTGCGGCGTCCACTTGCTCTCTGTGCTTTCACTGGGAGCTAAAATCCTGAGCTGTTGTTAATCCGCCATCTTGGATCTCTCCGCCCTATACTGCACTTTTATTGTTATTTTAGTATGCTCCTTCTACTCGTTAAAAAAAAAGTTAACTGTAAAACAGCCTTAGGCAGGTCCTTCGGGAGGTATTCCAGAAGACGGCATTACTATTATAGGAGATGAGAGCGCCATGCATGTTACTGCCCCTGAAGACCTACCTGTGGGACAAGATGTGGAGGTAGAAGACGGTGATATTGATTATTCTGACCCTGTGTAGTCCAAGGCTAATGTGTACGTTTGTGTCTTAATTTTTAACAGAAAATTTTTAAAAATAAAAATATTATATAGGAAAAAGCTTATAAAACAAGGATATAAAGAAAGAAAATATTTTTGTATAGCTGTACAATGTGTTTTAAGCTATGTTATTACTAGAGTCAAGAAGTTAAAAAATTTTAAACATAAAGTAAAAATGTTACAGTAGCTAAGGTTAATTTAAAATTGAAGAACAGAAAACTTCCTTATAAATTTAGTGTAGCCTAAGTGTACAGTGTTTATAAAGTCTACAGTAGCATACCGTAACATTCTAGGGCCTCATACGCACCCACCACTCACTCACTGACTCACCCAGAGTAACTTTCAGTCCCACAGGCTCCATTCATGGTAAATGCCCTATACAGATGTACCATTCTTTATCTTGTATACTGTATTTTTACTGTACTTTTTTATGTTTAAGTCTGTTTAAATACACAAATACTTACCATTGTGTTACAATTGCCTACAGTATTTGGTACAGTAACATGCTATACAGGTTTGTAGCCCAGGAGCAATGGGCTATATCATAGGGTCTAGGTGTGCAGCAGGCTGTACTCCTATATTTGTAAGTACGCTGTGATGTTCACACAAGGTCGAAATCGCCTAATGACACATTTCTTAGGATATGTCCCTGATGCTAAGCGATGCAAGACTGTACTTACTAAGCACCTATCATATGCCCAACTCTCTGTTAGGCCCTGGAGACACAATAACCAGACTCTCTTTTCAAAGCCCTCATAGTCTTACGGGTAGGACAAACAGTCAAAAATTACTCTATAGTTCAGGACATAATTGTAGAAAACCCTGGAAGAGAAGTTTGCGCTGGGTGCTATAGAGAAGAAGAGAGGCACCTTCCCTAGAGCAATGGTATGCTAGGGAAGGCTTCCTGACAATATCCAGTCCTTTAGGTTGAAAAACAAAATCATTATGTGACTATAAAGAAAGATCATTGAGCCATCTGCAGGACGGAAAAAATATACATTGGAATCATATCTGGGGGCGTGGGGCAGGGTACACTACTAACACACAAGACAAATCAGGAATACTTAGAATTATCCCTAAAAATCCTACATATTGCTCATAAAGTACTAAATGCATGAATATGTGCATAGTTTTATGTTGTAGCTATATTAATATATATCCTAAATATGCTGTCCATGCAATAAACACAAGAATCACACTCTGTGGCTAGATGCTCTCAATGTGAGACACAAGGAAAATGTAATAGCAGGTGATATACTCATTTAGTGATACAGCAGAACTGTCTGCAGTACTCAAATTATTTCTCTCTTTCTCTGCCTTTGTATTTTCTTTCAAGCATGGGTAGTTACATTTGTCTAAGTTAAACTTCTCTTTGTAACAGTTAAGTCATAAACTTTGTCTTAGTTTTCAACTTCTCCTTACAACAGTAATAAGTTACAGTTTGAACTAAGTTTTTGAAATTTTTAAAAAATCTTAAAACAATGATCCACAGTACTGAAGAACTCAGTGAAAGAGTAGTTACAAATTGCTAATGTTTATTAATTCTTTAGGTTGCTTATATTTTAATGCCTTGCAATAATGAATTATTTCAGTCATAGGAATTATAACTTACACATAAAATTACAGTTAATAATTTTCAATTAATAAATGAAACAACAGAATACTATTAAAAGGAATAAAAAGGAACATATTCAGGGACATAGTCTTCAAATTTACTGAGCTTCATTCCCCCACAGATTTTGTCATTTGAGCTGTTGCTTCAGAACTAAATCTGCTCAATTAATATCACCTTCTGCCTCATTTCCCTTGCCTTTATTTATCAGATTCCCTATCACTGCACCCACTCCATGCCATATGTTGGCTTCCAGACAAAATCTGACTTGAGGGACTCAGTATCCCGGGACTTTCCACCTCCTTCAGTGAAGCCACCTGAGGGGCTCCTCCATCAGTCCTGGGTGTGCTCACTGCTCCTCTCACAGAGCAAACCATCGACTCAAGGCATTTCTCAGAGTCTCACCATCCTCTGCAGGAGTGCTCCTACCTGATAATGTGGCTCTCACTCCTGGCATGGAATCTATCCCACTCCCCCTACTTTCTGAGTTCCAGTTCAGAGGTTCTCAATGATTCTCAACTGAGTTCACTAGAACTTCTTAGAACAGTGGTTCTCAAATTTGGTTTCACATTTTATTCATCTGGGAAGTTCCTTTCTTTTTTTAATATCAGTGTCTAACCATCACCCACATAGATTCTGATTTAATCGTTCTGGAACAGGTTTGAGTCATCAACATTTTAAAGAAGTTTCCCAGGTGGTTCTAATGTGCAGTCAGGGCTGTAGACCACTATCCTTGCAGGCTTCTTGCAGGCCTCACTTTCCCAGTCATTGCCAAGAGCCAAGCCAGTCCATCCGGGAGTCTACATACACACACACTAAACTTGCTTTAAGTAAATAGCTCAAGGAATGATAGAAAATAGATGGTCTTCGTTATTCTAAATTAAGTAACTCAGGAATGGAAAATCAAACATTGTATGCTCTCACTTATCAGTGGGTGCTAAGTTATGAGGATGCAAAGGCGTAAGAATGATACAATGGACTTTGGGGACTCAGGGGAAAGGGTGGGAGAGGGCTGAGGGATACAAGACTGCAAATTGGGTACAGTGTATACTTCTTGGGTGATGGGTGCACCAAGATCTCAGAAATCACCACTAAAGAATTTATTCATGTAACCAAATACCACCTGTTCCCCAAAAACCTATGGAAATAAAAAAATAAGAATTATCTAACACCTACCCAAAAAAAAGATGGTCTTCCCCTATAACTAAGTTTTTCTAACTGATCCAGTCTTTCTTGGAGGGTGGTATGATGAAAGGATAGGTGGTTGCAAATTTTCCAGACTCTGAAAAAAAAAAAATGAATACAGGATCTTGTTGCGGGGGGAGGGTGTGGATAACATTACCAAGAAGAGGGAAGAAGGAGAACAGCTGAAAACAAAACTCAGGTTAAGTGATTGAGTCCACGGTAAAAAGATACAAAACAAGCAGAAAGAGAAAAGAAGGAAATAACTGAGATTTTTCAGGAAAGCTAATTATTTAAATGAACAGACTTACAAATAAGGAAACTCTCCATCTGGTTATTAGTATCATCCAATGAGTGAGGCCCTGTGGATAATGCGAAGTATACAGGTCCTGAGCTAAAAGTGGACAGATGGAATCTCTTCGCTAACTCTTTCCAGCTCTGGAATCTTGGGCAATTGTGGGAGACTTTCCATGATTCCCACAGCAAGATCTTTTCTCACACATTCTCTTCCTATAATATGAGATTGAAATGCCTCCTGTTGTGAGGTAGGCTCTGTGCTTCCCATCCCTTGGATCTAGGAGGTAAGTACAGAGGTCTGTAAGATGGTGTGGGAGCCGAGAAGGAACTTGCTGACACGCGTTTGTTGGGGACTGATTCAGAAAAGAGGCGATGCTCAGACTGAGTTTGGAATGCTGAGATGGAGTTTGCCAGGCCGAGAAAGGGTATTTCAAGTAAGGATAACCAACATGCGTGAAGGCTTGGAGATACAAATGTGCATTTTCATTACACCAGGGCTTCTGAAACTCTGCCTGCATGGACATATTCTTAAAAGATTTAAAGAATATGGACACAGGGAGGGGAGCATCAAACACTGGGGTCTGACAGGGGGAAATAGGGGAGGGACGGCATGGGGTGGGGAGTTGGGGAGAGATAGCATGGGGAGAAATGCCAGATATAGGTGATGGGAAGGAAGGCAACAAATCACACTGCCATGTGTGTACCTATGTAACAATCTTGCATGTTCTTCGCATGTACCCCAAAACCTAAAATGCAATTTAAAAATATATATATATATATATATATAAGATTTAAAGAATTTTTACTCTTTTAAAGGGTTAATAGTTTCTTCAAGTTTATTGAACAAATATAATTATTCATAACCGGAGAGAATACAAGGCACATAAAATGTGCATCTTTTCTAGAGAAACACAGCTTCTGAATTGAAGGGGACCTCAGGGATCTTTTATCTCAGCCTCCATGTACCCATGTGCCATGGCTGAGTGATACAGTATAATGAGCAGAAAGACTGTGAAACCAGACACGTAGCTAAAGAGCAAGAGCAATTAAAGGTTAAAATTAGATTGTGATTCCCTTCGATGCCCTTCCCCCATGGCATATCACAAAATATAAAAGCAAAGGCAAGGGAAAAAACCAGCAACTGGGAAGACTATACCCTCTAGCCAACCTATCATAATTATAATGTGATATTTGAAAGAAGAAAAGACATTTCAAAAGGGCACCATTATTAATGCCACCAAGAAGGGATTGGAAAGTTGCAGTTTAAATCATTGATTTTGTGCCAGTTCTCTTTTTTATGTAAATATCAATTCTCACTGTGAATTATTGCACCTTAATTTAGTTAGGAATACATTTTAAATAATGGCTTGCTAAAACGTGTGACACAATGGAGAGAAATTATCAAGTAGTGCAATGATCCATAAATAGTTATTATTATTATTTAACATTCGTTAAACACCCACAGTGAGCTAAGCACTGTACCAAACTTTGGGAGGATGTGTTTCTTACTCTGACAAGGAAAGATTAAATACGCAGAAGAGAGGAAAGCTTTGAATCAGGGAAATTTATTTTTCTACTCCAACATTTCCATGCTTCACTTGTCAAATTAACAAAATTCAAGATATTAGATTAGTACTAATAATAGTCATTTCTTCTGTTCAGTGTTTTATACCTTACAAAGCATTTTATATACCTATCTCATTAGGTAACTTGGCATATAGGCTCTGGAAGATGTGAGATAAGAGAGGTAATTTTATTTGAAGAGAAGCTTCAGTTAACTTGTTGGAGCATGAAAGGGCAGTCATACTTAAGGAGAGGGGAGGGATTTCTTTGGATAGGTAATATATGCAAAAATCAATTGTTCCTCTCACCTGTCCTTCACCTATCAGTTTCCCTTCCTGGAGGTAGTCATTGTAATCATGTTTTTGCATATCAGTCCAGAGATATTAAATGAGTATACGAACATACAGTCTACACATGAGGTATCACACTATATGCACTGTTCTGCATTCTATTTTCTCTTATATTTCGTAGGTTATTCTATGCTGCATTTTTAATGGTTGCATCCTATTCCACGCAAAAGTGTACCATAATTTATTTAACTGGTCTGTTATTAAGGCATATTTATAGGATTTTTGTCATAATTTTTTGTTTCTGAAAAATTCTGCTATTACAAACAATAATTCAATAACTATCTTTGTAGAAACACCTCTGCAAGTATATATGTAAGGTAATTTCCTATAAGTGTAATTGCTGAGCCAAAGTGTATGTGCTTTGGTAATTTGGTAGTTGCTGCTGAATTCCCTCTGGAAAATGTGTACTGGTTGAAATTCCTAGCAGCAATGTATGAGTGCCTGTTTCCCCACACGTCACCAACACAATGTGTTATCAAAATTTGAAATATTTTATAATCTAATGAGTGAGTAGCAGAATCTCATGTAGTTTCATTTGCATTCCTTCTAAGTATGAGATTGCTTAAGCATTAGTTCATAGTTTAACAAAAACCATTAGTGGTTGCTTTTCTCTCTTTATATTTTCAGTTCTTTTATGGGGCGGGTGTTCTTTTTGAATGGGTTTTTGGCAACCCCTTTAACACTGATGAAATTAGTCCTTAGCATATAATCTGAACTGCAAATATTTTTCCTACTGTGGCATTCGTCTTTTGACTTCATTAATGGCATTTTTACCTTACAGAATTATCTAGTTTTAATAACTTAGTGTATTAATCAATCTTTTGTGGCTTCTACATTTTGTTTTATATTCATAAACATCTCTATTAACACAAGATTATTCTTTAAAAAAGAAACTTCCTGGTTTTCACCTATGATTTTCTATGTAAATTACTAATGCCTTTGTATTTATTTTGGTATGAATAGGATTCTAACTTTGTTTTTTTAATAGATGACTACTAAATTGTCCCAACTCTCTTCATGAATAATTCACCTTTCTTCCATGAGTTTGAAATACCTCTGTCATATAGTAAATTCCCTTGTAAGGAAAGTGCTTTGTAAAAGCCATCATTATTCAGTTTAGAAATGTAGACATTTCCCTGACTTGATTCACTAGAGTTGATGGTTGATAATAACCTACTGAATCCAAGCAGATGTGTGGGGCAAGAAACACAGAAAAAGTGATATTCAGGAAGCAGGTGGGGTGCCTAGTTGGAATTAAGAGAGCAAATAGGAACAGAGAAAAAATAAGATTAAAATATCAGAGAAAAAGTAGGGAAAACTCCAAAACAAATACTTTAATGATATAAAAGGTAATGAGAGGACACTTAATCCAATTGCCCTCCTGATAAAATCCAAACCGCGTCACATGAACTCCAGAGCTTTTCTGGTCTGGTCTCTGCCCACCTCTGTAGCCCAGTGTAGCTTTCCCACTAATTATCTTTCAGGTTTCAGCTTGAACATTATTTTCTGCTATCTACTTCCATGATCTGGCCGAGAATGAATCAAGTGTTCCTTTTTTGGTCCCTGCAGCATTCTGTGCATTACATTGTCTAGTCTCTTAATACTTCCACCTCTGTTATGGACATTTTTCTTCACTCCCAGCTTCTAGTCATCTCTCTCAGTAACTAAATTTCTCTCTGGATGACTTCTCCTTCTCTTACACTAAGCCCAGTTTCTTCTGATGGCATTGACTTGACCCCACCACTAGGTCCCACCCATGACCTAGGCAAAGCTGCTTGATGCAAGTCATTCTCCACACCCCAGTGATTGGTTCAGTGATTGGCATGTGCCCAAGGAGAGCTAATGCAACACGGTGAACCTTGGTCTGGGGAGCCTGAACGAAGACTCAGGCTGGAAGTCATCTTACAACAACAAGGGGCTGCAGGGTGGACCGAAAATGAAGTAGGACCAAGAAATGAAGGGACAGAGAAAACCATCTGAAGCCCTGGATCAAACTGGAAACCAGTCTCGTCCCTGGATTATTTAATTATATAAACTAATAAATTCCTTGGTTTTCCTCAGATCATTTTAAGCTAGACTTTCTGTCACTTCTGGAAAAGACTGCAACTTCTAAACAGCTCCCAAAGGTTGTTTCTTAAGGGAAGAAACTGTGTCTTAATGCTATTGTATTCCTAGGGCTCCATTCCAGGAGAATAGCAGCATTCAATAACTATATAGGGAAGAAAAGGGAATTAATAATACAACAAAGTTATTTTAAATCCTAAAGTAAAAACTGCTTCCGTGTATGGATATTCTGCTTGCAAAAAGCTGACTGATGACAAATCTGGATTCAAATCTAGGATGACCTGGGTTCAAATTCTTGGTTTCCTCATCTGTAAAATGGCAATGCTTTGAGGTTTGATATTAAATTAGTGATAATATCCTCTTTTATGGCGGGAACCGAGGAGTGTGTCAAAAAGAAGGTGGTTCCTGCTTTGCCAAAAACCCTCAAGAAAAAGCGAAGGAATTTTGCAGATCAAGCACCTGAGAAAGAAGTTTGCCCAAAAGATGCTTGTAAAGGCAAGGAGAATGCTTATCTATGAAAACCTGAAGCACTATCACAAGGAATATAGGCAGACAGACAGAATGGAGATTCTAATGGCCAGAATGGCAAGAAAAACTGGCAACCTCTACATACCTGCAGAATCCAAAATGACATTTTTCATCAGAATCAGAAATACCAATGGTGTGTGCCCAAAGGTCCAAGAGGTATTACTGAAGCTTCTTCACCTTTGTCAGATCTTCAATGGAACCTTTGTTAAGTTGAACAAGGCTTCAATTAAAATGCTGAGGCTTGTAGAGCCACGTGTTGCATGAGGGTACCCAAACCTGAAGTCAGTAAATGAACTAATCTACAACAGTGTCTATGGCAAAATCAATAAGCTAATAGCCTTGACAGATAACACTTTGATGGCTCAATATGGCTCAATCTCTTGGCAAATATGGCACTATTTGCTTGGAGGATCTGATTCATGAGATCTATACTATTGGAAAACACTTCAAAGAAGTGAATAACATCCTGTGGCCTCCAAATTATCCTCTCCACGAGGAGAAATGAAGAAAAGAGAACTCATTTTGTAGAAGGTGGAGATGCTGGTAACAGAGAAGACCAGATCAACAGGCTTATTAGAGGAATGAACTAAGGCATCTACCATAATTATTTTTGTAATCTAGTCCTTTAATAAAGAGTAACTGCTTTCAAATTGAGAAAACATAAAATAATATAACAGCACATATCAAATACTTAATCTCTGTTAGAATTTATTGTTTCATGCCTTTTCTCCTGTAGACTCACTGTTCTTCAGAAACTTTATGGATTTTAAAAACCACAAACTCTCTAAACTCTAAAAGAAAGGCATAATGGATATGAGCAATTACTCTGATTTCCGCAAATAAAATTGTTTCATTTAGCTTCCAATTGCCTCTGCTAATGAGAGAATGTAAAATTGTGGATAATCAAAAGTCATTGATATGTGTTTCGAGACCTTGTTGTATGATGAGTTCAGCAGTAAATTTTCTTTGCTAATTTCATTTTACCTCCAGTGGCAAAAAAAAAAAATGAGTTTGGATTGTCTGAGCATATGTTAGCTAGGTGATAAAAAAAAAAAGGATAATTATTGTGCTGGACATGAGTAGAAATTATTTTAATTTTTAATTTAATATTATTTTAGATTCGGGGGTACATGTGCAGGTTTTTACATGGGATACTGCATGACGAGGTTTGAGCTCTAGTGATCCCATTGCCCAAGTATCAAACATAGGAAAGTTTTTCAAACTTTGCCCCCCTCCTTCTCTCTCCTCTTTTGGAATCCCAGTGTCTGTTATTTCCATCTTTGTGTCGTGTATACCCAATGTTTAGCTCCCACTTACATGTAAGAACATACAGTATCTGGTTTTCTAGAAACCATTTTTAAATGTCCTTAAAATTTACTTCATGTAATCAATGAAGCAGATTAACCCACAAGCAGATAATTAAATGGTGAATGTCAACAAAATATAACATTTTTGTTCTACTGTATTATGATTGTTAACAGAGCATTACAATTTTTTATTTTGCAGTAATTAAAAGCAATCTTACCTACTTTAGTTGGTGGAATTTTCATTAAGTGTAAAATTTTATATCACTTGAATTTTCTCATGTTTCAATTGCCATCTTAAAATAGCACAAATAATGGCTGAAACATTATTCATTCTATTCATAAGTTAATGCTGCTTCAATTCTGTTAGTAAAATCTATTAAAATTCTTTATGCATTTTTTCATCCCTTACAATCTTAGCTATGCAGGGGTTAAAGGTCATGCAAAATACTCAAAGGTATTGTTTGGATATTTTCAGGAAAACAAAAGGTTGCCTAAACTGAGTGAAGTAACCAACTTTTACAAGGCTTTTCTCATCTTCTCATTACAACTGGTGGTTGTACTCATTGAAATACTGTTCTATAGACAAGTTTTCCAAGTTATATAAAAAGCATGAAATATTTAGCATTTTACTCTATTACATTTTGAGGGGTTATATTAAAAAGATAAATGTCATTGCAGCACTATTTATTACAAGGGAAAAATCTAAATTTCTAATAATAATGACTTATCTGTAATTTTAAAAATCATATTTCAAAGATTATTTCATAGCCAGACAAGCTAATTACAATTAAAATTTTTTAAAAGGCAGAGAATTATCCCAGATATCTATATGAGTGTGTATGTGAGTTGGGGGAACTCTGGAAGAAAATTTGCCAGTGGTTATTGGGGTTATGGCATATGGATGATTTGTACTCCTCATTTTCAACCTGGTAAATCATCATGAGTTTCTGTAATACATCTGTATAACTTTTATCAGAATAAATTCTATTTTCATAACTAGATCCTGGTTCCCAAAGCAGGTAGATTAGTAAACAGCCCTCTTTACAAAATGGTTTCTAAAAACAGGCTTGAACACCGGAGCATATTCAACCGCTGCTGTCTCTAGTAAGCTAGTTCTTTATTACAGTTGAATTTCACAGCTTGGTCTATAATATAGAAATTCTCTAACAAGGTTGGATACTTCCTTTCTATTTAGTAGGAGGATTTACTTTCCTGGGAGGAAAAAATTATCTTCATTCTACCTTCCACCTTCTCCTTTTAAATCCCTGGCTTTTAACTCCACAGTAGGTTCTGTGCTCCTTGTCGGGAGACTGGAAGAGCTGTTAGGAGGCTGTTGCAATAGTCTGAGCAAAAAATAATGAGCCAGAACAAAGGCAGTGGCTCTGTGTGTGTGTGTTTAGCTGAGTGGGAAATTCAGTAAGTCTGAAGCAGACAGGGAATGCAGGAGAGGGGACCTCTCCCCACTTCTTTACATGCTGTGCTGATTACAGCTATACCCAGCTCCATAACCTTGCAGCCACTGACTGTCATAAAATCAACCAATCAGACCTAAAAGAAATAGAGCACTCTAACCACAGATGTACTGGCCATCAGCATAGAGACTTTCCAAAAGACCCTCCCCAAATACACATGTTCTGTAGGGTCTTAGCTCACCCTAACTTAACCTTTGTTTCATTTTAATAGTAAAAATCACAGCCCAGGGAGGAGATTGAAGATGCTAATGAGACATGGGACATATAAAGAAGCATGACAAGAGACTGCACAGGTGCAGCCAACAGACCAGTGCAAACATGCAATAATGTCACCTGGAAGAGAGCTTAGAAAAAATAAAAGTTCAAGCTAACCCACTTTCAGAAAGCCAGCGGCAGATCTCTTTCTGCTGTAGTTTCCCTTTCTGCTCCAGGTGAAAGCCCCAATAAACTGCCTATCTTAGACTCTTGGTCAATTTCTATTTTGTGAGGGTAGAGAACCCACTGGCCACTCACAAGTCCACACAACCCATGTGTATTCTCTGCCTAGAATAAATCTCCTTTACCTCTGCTTGACCAGATTCTTCTATCCTTCAAGTTCCCATGCAAACACCTCCTTCTCCATAAAACCCTTCTTGTACTCACAGCTGGAAGTAATTTTCCCTCCTTTAATTTTTATGTTTTTACCTTTTTCATGTGTACATTATATATATTTTGAAACAATCAAAATTGCAACACAGAGAACGTTTTTAACCCACTTGAGAATAAATTGCCAGCCTAATGCCCCATCACAGCTGAATACATTAGTGTGTATTTCCTGCAAAGAAATGAGACATTCTTTATATAACTACAGTACAACCTTCAAAATCCAAAATTAATATTGAAACATTAATGCCATCTATTCCTCAGTCCAGTAATGTTCCTTATAGCAAAAGAATCCTTTTCAGAATCAAGTGTTGCATTTAATTATCATCTCTTTAATCTCATTCAATCTGGAATGGGGTCTCAGTCTTAAATTTCATGACCTTGACAATTTAGAAAATACAGACAAATAGAGTATTCATCAATTTGGGTTCGTCTAGTGTCTCCTCATCACAGATCCAGTTTATGCACCTTTAGTAGAAATATCACAGAAGTGATTATTTGTTCTTAAATGCTGCATGATTGCAATTTGTTCTATTATTAGTTATGTTCACTTTGATTGCTTAAGATGATTTCTGCCAGTCTTCTCAACTTTGAAGTTACTCTTTTCCCCTGTAATTAATGATATTTTGTGGAGACATATTTTGAAACTTTTAATTTATTCATTCACTTATTTTTTGTCAGTATAGACTGTTTATTTTATTCCATGAGCTATAATCCATTACTATAATTATTTGGTTTGAAGCTGAAATTGATAAGATTTGGCCACTGGGAACCCCTTCAAAGTGGTTCCTGTGTACTTTGATACATCCTCGCCATTCTTTTGAGCATTTCTTTGCTTTATAAGATGTTCCAAGATCATTTGTATTTTCCCTTCTCCCAACCTGGAATCATCCATAGTTCTACAAGGACTCCTGGTTCCCTTAAGAATGGTATTTAGAAGCCAAGGTCTCAGTCCTAGGAGTTTTTATTGCATTTGGGGTGGTACTGACCCAAAGACTGCTCAGTGGACAGAGGTTAAAACCATGGGAATATGTGTATTGCACATATGTATAAATCCACACACATGTTTACATCGATAGTTATCTATCTATAGATACTGTAAACCATGAGTTCACACTTAAATCTTCCAACGCCATTGAGTTTATTCCAGCTTTCTCCCTTTCCATATTTGCAATTTCTATTTCCAACAGTGAGAAACCTGGCTCCCATTTACCTTAACATAGTTACTTACTTAAACACTTCCCTATATGTCTCCCATCTTTGGAATTACCACCTTCCCACATAAATATCCTCTTTATTCCACTCAGGTCATGATTGCACATGGATATCCTCCCCTCTCTGTTCAGTCTCTGAAACCCATGTCAGTCACTCTTCCCTGCCCCTCCATCTATATATTCTCCTAAACCTGTGCATTCTCTGAAAATTCCATGACAGGCCACCCACACCATGTGATATCCCCATCACCCTGCTTGGGCTCTGATACCCCACTTTGGACTATCCCACATGTGTACCCTCTTCACTCTACCAAGATGCCCAAACATGAACATTCCCTCACTCTCATTATAAATAATAAAATTTTTCAATTAAAGAAAAAAGAGAGACTGGTAGGATTTTTAATCTAGGAATATCCTAATACCTTAAGGTACTTCACCAATCCTGAATTCATTAGCATACTTGAAACACTCACGGAAAAGTGATTCCTTTCCTTCTTTTCTAACTGTCAGACCAGTCATCAATATAATCATTGTTTAAGAGAGAAAATATATCAATTTTTTTTAATTCTCTCTCTCTCACACACACACACACACTCACACACACACACACACACACACCCATTTTTTCACACTTGTTCAACCCTCTGTGGATCAAAATTGGCAAAGGATAATAAAAGTACTAACATTTTTCATGGAAAACACTGCCTATTGTATTCTGTTGCTGGAAAGATTCTTCCACAGGATCCACGACAGAAACAAAGGAAATCCAAGGAAGATGTTATGGAAAACAGGTTATTGAAAACAGGAGGGAGAGGGATGAGTAAATAAGAAAAAGAAAATGTGGGAATAAGGAAAGTAGCAAGAAGGGAAATCAAAGAGGTAATCTGGGAGAAGAAAACCACAGGTGGATGCTAAATGGGAGAAATGTGGAAAGGAAATAGCTGGAGTAGCATTCAGGAGAGTCTGACTTAGCCATGAAATCCCATGGCAAAGGGTGCCAACCTTACTAACAGCCCCAAAGCAGTGCTACTGTCAAAATGAAAAAAAGTTACCTACTCCAAAATCACTGACATGTCTAAGCAAGTAATGGAGAAACTGTTCATTCATACACTTTTTGAGAAGCCAACTTCTGAATTTTTGTCTATATTTTGCTTCCTGATATTTTTAAATAATTGCTATTTGGAGCATCAGTTTTGGACACCACACGTCAACATCTCCAAGATGGTGAAACAGTTCTTGGTTGATTAAAACTTTGTTGAAGAAAAATATTGGTATGTGTGTAAATGGAATGTCTGCAACATTAGCATCACATCTGATTTTGCTGCTTTTATAAAGAAAGAAACTACACATCTCATCACGTCAATGTGTCTGACTCAATCCCCTACCAACGATCCAGAAAAATGTCTTGTCTAATGCTAGGATCTTGTCAAATCCAGGTTATGAAATCACTGCCTTTTTATCACTTTGAATTCAAAAACATACCTGAATGTGAAGTTAGTATCTTCATATTCATCATCATACACCTAAGTTTGCTGGATTTTGAAAAAGTAGTTTTTGAAACACAATAAAACTTAAGGGAAAAGTTTTGCTCCTTTTAGAGAAAAAGAATATCCATTGTTAGAACAATTACTTTTTTTTTTTTTTTTTTTTTGAGATGGAATCTCACACTGTCTCCAGGCTGGAGTGCAGTGGCACAATCTCGGCTCACTGCAACCTCTGCCTCCCAGATTCAAATGATTGTCCTGCCTCAGCCTCCTGAGTAGCTAGGAATACAGGCACACCCCACCATACTCGGCTAATTTTTTGTATTTTAGTAGAGATGGGGTTTCACCATGTTGGCCAGAATGGTCTCGATCTGCTGACCTTGTGATATGCCCACTTTGGCCTCCCAAAGTGCTGGGATTACAGGCATGAGCCACTGCGCAAGGCCAGACATTTTTTTTTTAAGATGCTCTTTAACTACCTTTATTGTGACACTTTTTAATACTGTATCAAAACCTCAGTATGGTGCCAATTTCTTTTTTTTCTCTCTCAACTTTTATTATAGATGTGGAGGATATATCTGCAGGTTTGTTACATGTGTATGTTACGCCCAAGGAGTAAGCTTAGTACCAATAGGTAGTTTTTCAGCCCATGCCCCCTTCCCACTCTCCCTCCTCTGGTAGTTCACAGGGTCTGTTGTTCCCACGTGTGTCCGTGGGTACTCAATGTTTCACTCCCACTTCTAAGTGAGAACATGTGGATTTGGTTTTATGTTCCTGCATTAATTTGCTTAGGATTATGGCCCCCAGCTTCATCCATATTGCTGCAAAGGACATTATTTCATTCTTTTATGGTTACATAGTATTCCATGTATATGAAACACATTTCTTTAGCCAATCCACCACTGATGGGCACCTAAGGTTGATTCCATGTCTTTGTTATTGTGAATAGTGAGGAAATAAACTCACGATTCACACTATTGTGAACAGTGAGGAAATGAACTCAATTCAATATTGTGTTAAAGTACTCACAAATTCAATACTGTGAATAGTGAAGAAATGAGTGCATGTGTCTTTTTGGAATAATGATCTATTTTCCTTTGGTTTTATATGTAGTAATGGGATTGCTAGGTCAAATGGTAGCTCTAAGTTCTTTGAGAAATCTCCAAACTGCTTTCCACAGTGGCTGAACTAATTTACATTGCCACCAACAGTGTATAAGCATTCCCTTTTCTCCACAGCCTCACCAGCATGTGTTGTTTTTTGACTTTTTAATAATAGCCATTCTGAATGAATGGCTGAAATGATAGCTCAGAATGGTGAGATGGTATCACATTGTGATTATGATTTTGATTTGCATTTCTCTGATGATTAGTGATGTGGAGCATTTTTTCATATGTTTGTTGGCTGTTTGTATGTCTTCCTTTAAGAAGTGTCCTTTGCCCATTTTTTAATGGGGTTATTTGTTTTTTTGCTTGTTGATTAAATTCCTTTGTCTTTCATGATTTGCAAATATTTTTCACATTCTGTAGGTTGCTTGTTTACTCTGTTGATAGTTTTTTCTGCTTATGGAAGAATTTGATAGAGATATATTCCATGGTTGGTTTAATTAGCAGATCTTTTTGGCTAAAGTAAATCATTCTATATGCTTCCTACAGGTGATAATATAGATGCTACTGAAAATATCAGTAGGGAACATTAGTTATTTTCCCAACATTCATTTCACTTTATTCCTTTCTAATGGAATCCTGATTTTAGTTCAGACATTCTTTCCCCCACTCACCAAATGACTGAAGGAAAACAAATCTCATTGCCAAATTGTTCCTCCTTAGTTGAGGCCAGTCAACACATGACATTGTCCTGGGTACTGTTGTAGGTAAAGCAGAAATTACATGGCCTGCATTGGTCCAGTCATAGTTAGGGGAAGGATTCTCTTTTACAGTGTTAACAAGAACATTTGTTACATCAGATTCTCCAGGTAGGTGACTTGCAACAATAGGAGAACTAGTCTGAATTCCAAGCTGTCTAATGGAGAAGAAATATGGAAATAATTTAGCTCTTGATAACATCATAGATCACTGAGTCACCACCCTGACCAAAGCTGACTCTACTTCTGGACTCTCTGTCATGTGAGATAATAAACTTCTCTACTGTACAATTCATCATTGACTCGGGCTTTTGTACTTGCAGCCAGAAACATCCTAACTGATCAAGTCAAGTCCAAGCTCCTGTCTGCAAACTGAAATTGCAGGCAGACATGCAGGCCAACTTTGAGGTGCTGGTGAAACTGTTTCTCCCAGTTAGGCCTTCACAGGCTCCCCTACAGAAAGAAATCTGAAAATAACTGAAAACACTGAATAGTTCCCTTGAAGATTTCTTCTTCTCAGACAACTTTAAAGCTTAAAGATGACCCCATAATCCTTTCTTTCCTGGTATAGAGAGAATTGGTAATGCCATCTTTGCAATGGTAACCTCATTGATTTGAGGAAAAAGAAAATGATGCTACACAAATTAAACCCAAGAGAGTCTTGGAGAATTCCAATGTTCTTTGACAGCGACGTACTTTTGAGTCACAGGTTTTAGTGGCAGCTGCCATCAAAATAAAAATGTCAAAATCAACTGAGTGTCCAAGATAACTTTCACATTGCTATGTCAACCTCTTTTTCAAGTTTAACATCATATGGCTTAATTTGTACAGAGTCAATGTTTACTCTTAGAATATTTTTTTGGAAAATTTAGATTCATCTTATTTCCTGAAAAATCACCAGTAAATTTACATGGCTTTTTCCATGAGGAAAATATTCTCTGAACAAAATCAATTTCCAGTTCAATAGGAGAAACCATAATCATATACAAATTTGTTATGTATATGTATATAATTTTCTGAAAAGGGGAATTATATTTTCACCTGATTCACAAAGGAGTCCACAACTCAAATATTATTTCTGAAGACCAAATAATAACTATAGACAGTCAGAGAAATTACCATGAAAAAGAGATAGATGGAATGAAATAAGATGTATTTTTTAAGTTTTGGCATGGTTGAGAGGACAGATATAAGGTGACAGCCTCTTGGATATGGCAAAATGGCCATATATGTATTTGAGTCTATTACAGTATAGTTGGGAAACACAAGCAAATAAGAATACCCTGGAGACTTTAAGATATTTAATGATAATACATTGCTGTGTGGGTACAAATTGGGTGCATATCTGGATCAATCAAAGTAGTGCTAGGAAACTTAAAACACAATCCAAAAAAGTAATTGAAGAGATTTTAATGAAAAGATTATTTACAAAATATAAAAGATGGGATTAAAGGAAGCCACAGGAATAGTGAAAGAGCCTAGGATTGACAATAGGAGAAGCCATTACCTGTCCTGTGCTGAAGCTAGCCTAATTGAGAGTCATGGCAGTAGGAGGATGCCTGACAGGCTGTGATCATAGGTGGAAGGATACAAAAACAGTCCACCTGTAGCACCACAGGAGAGGAGCCCTGGAAATAAATGCCCCATCTTTACTCTCTCCCTATGTCTGACCTCCTGCCAGAGCCTCTCATTGACCAAATCCAAACAAAAGCTGAGGGAGTGGAAGCTGGATTATCTTATCTGACAAGACCAGTCTTTTAGACCCAAAATAGGGTCATGGATGAAGAGGGATGTAACAAGGCAAACTGGGGCCACCCCACACAGACACTGCCCACATAAGAGTACAGGAGGGACTCTCATTAAGAAATTGAGATATTTGGTTCCACAGTAGCTCTGATACACATTTTTGGCAAAGATGTATATTTCAGAAACCTTTTCGTTTAGTTAATGCTAATTTTTAGTCATCATACTCTATGTTGACAACTTTATGGATATAAACAAATATATATTTTATAATCATTAACTTTCTGATAGTAAAGTGAATTTTTCCCCTCAGGCAAAAATATTATTCTAGTTCCATAGCTTTGGCAGAATTTATTCCTGTTAAAGTGTAAAGTGTTTATGTAAACTTGAAATAATAGTTTCGATTCCATCTCCAAACTGTACTAATTCCTATGAGATTCACAGTTCTCTTTTGAGTTGTTATGAGCCTAAACTGTCTCCAGGATTATGTGTGGGTGGGTGTGTATAATGTACTGAACTGATCAATTGACAGTCCGTCTGTACATGTACCTGGAAGGCCACCCCTAGCTCATCATGTCTGTGTCTTTTCAGGGATGGATTGCATAGGTTGTCTGGTGCAGTACAAAGAGTTCTGAAGACACTGGTCATGATCCATCTTTTCTCTAAGAAGCCGTAGGTCTCTTGGCAAGTCCCTCACCCCTACAGCTACTCTTCAATGGAGTAACGGGTTGAGGCACCAGAGGTTCAGATATCACCACCAACTTTAAGTTCTGTGGTTCCATGCCTGTGCCCAGTCAGCTTACCTAATGGGAACATCCAATTTGCTGCTTACTGAATGCTCTGGTTACTTTATTTTAAACTTATATAGAGAGTGCTAACTACTCTACTTTAAATTAAATATTAGATAAGGAAAGCAACAGATGACATTAAAATATAACAAACCCTCAGTGACTTTCTGTGGTTCTAACAGTTATAGCCTCACATGAACATGAGGATTTCCATGAATTGCATAAAATATGCTTACCGTTTCGTTTTGCAAGTAAATTTTTACATGTCCAAGTAGTACCTCTACAAAACTGTGAGAAAGGAAGAAAATAATTCATGCCCTGGAATAGATCTGTACTTTGTAATTCAGCTCTACTGAAGAAACTATTTAATATCATCTTCGATGCCCTGGAATGGAGGAAGGAGCTATTTCTTCTTCCTGCTGAGGCTAAGGTATTTCATGCCAGCAGTCATATGGGTATTTGTACAACATTCTTGCATTATACAAATAATTACCTATGTATTTAATACCTATGCAATGTGCAGTAGGTGTTAAATACATAGGTAATTATTTATTTGTATGATGCAAGATATATATGTAATACACTGTGTTCAGTGTATTACATACATTGTTTAATTCTCTTAACTGTCCTTTGATATTATCTCCAATTTGCTGGTCTCAAAGAAATCAAGTGAATTAACCAAAGACACTAACTAGGAAGGGAATGAGCAAGGATTTCAACCTAAGATTCTAAAGCTGATGCCTCAGCCGGGAGCAGTGGCTCACACCTGTAATCCAAGCACTTTGGGAGGCCGAGGCGGGTGGATCTGGAAATGAGGAGGTCAAGACCATCATGGCCAATATGGTCAAACCCCAACTCTACTAAAAATATAAAAATTAGTTAGCCATGGTGGCACACGCCTGTAGTCCCAGCTACTTGGGAGGCTGAGGCAGGAGAATTACTTGAACCCGAGAGGTGGAGGTTGCAGTGAACCAAGATTATGCCACTGCACTCCAGCCTGGTGACAAACTGAGACTTCATCTCAAAAAAAAAAAAAAACAAAAACAAAAACACTGATGCCTCTATCCTTGTTACCCTAGTGTCTCCAGCAACTCTGGCCAGACATATCCACTATATCTTAAATACTTCCATTGGTTTTTCACAGAAAATGAAGATATTCACTTAAATTTGATTTCTCCCTTGAGTGATGTATCTGCATCCTTAGCCCTCCACATGTGCCTCTAGCAACATCTACTAATCCCTGGAGAATGAGAACCAGGTGGGCTGGGCCTAGCCTCAATTGCCAGTGTTCTCCAGCTCCATAACAGGTGGAGGCAACACATCAATGTGACCTCTCTTTAGGCACTGGAAGTCCTATCTCTTGTCTTTCTTCTTAATTATAGACTACATTTTCCTGTAGGTATCTACCTCCTCTTCCCTTCCACCATAATTACCCAATTGTCCAAACAGCCTACTCCCTACTTCAACTCTCCCTAGAGAACATTCACCTTTTAAATGTGCTTTAGATAATTTTATACCTCTACTGGGCTTTGAGAATTTTTTTTAAGGGGAGGCACCACCCTAACCCACTCTCCTTCTGTCTTAGGTTGGGTTTCTTGGAAATAGATTCTGAGATGGAGAATTGTATGCAGAAGTTTGGGTGCGATGTGCTCTCAGGAGATACACCTGCAAGGAAGTGATAAAAGAATGCCTGAGGAGGAGTGAGAATCCAGGAATGGGTCAGCCTTGAAGAGGGTTCTGGGGCAGGCACCACGGTGTGCACTGTACCTGCTCAGATTGGTGGGCCTGACTTGTGTCTTTAGCTTAATTACCTTTTCTTTTTCCAGACAAAAGATCTTCAAGGTCCTAAGCACCAGTCTGGAATCTGACTATGCAAAAACGAAAAGATCCTGAGCTTCCTCTCCGGGGAAACTAAGTGGAACAAGGAACGATTATAAAATAGGAAAGTTCTAAAAATAATGAGATGAGACTGGGTAATTTGAATGAAAGCCAGTCAAGTCTACATGGAATATAGCATCTTACTGATTCATTATCAGCCCATAGAATTTAATTACATTCCACTTACCATGCACTTTTCATTTCCTAAACCATCCAGCATGAAGTCTGTGTTATCTGATTAAAGAAAGAGGAAAGGGAGTGAGAAAGAAAGAAAACTCAAGCCATGCAAGAGAGGAACTTCGTTAAGGATGGCAGAATGCACTGCAAATTAGGAAACATATTTAACATGTAAAAGAAATGATGAAAATTTGTCTCTTGTTTTCTATAAATAAGGCAGGTTGGATTATCTTAAACTGCTAATACAAATATTCTCTTTGTCTTTCTGAACTTGAGCCATTTACAGTTTTTAACACAGAGAATCGTTTTTCAGATCTAACTTAACATATAACTCTTCATTGTTTCAACCAAAATCAGCAAATCCCAGGGAGAAAATTCTTCCCTAAGAAATCCCTAAGAATTTCTTAAAAGTGATTATTTAAGAGTTGCTAAGTTAGAAACATACATATCACTATCACTATCTTCTGATCACAATATCACTATCATCTGATCAAAATTTAAAGATATTCATTCAAAGAACATATGTACCGCAAGTTCTAGGAAAAGGAGGTTTTAGTGACTGAAAGTTGTTAAGGAAAATGTGAAGCTCTTAATTAAAATTACTGAGTCCCGTGGATGTACTGAATAAAATGGTGGTTGCCAGAAGCTGGGACAAGTTATAAGAAAGCGGTTGGTTAATAGATACAAAAATACAGTTAGAAGAAATAACTTCTAGTGCTTGATACCACAAAAGGGTGACTATAGTTAACAATTTTTATTATATATTTCAAAATAGCTAGAAGAGATAATCTGGAATGTTTCCAATACAAAGAAATTATAAATGTTGGCGGTGATGGATATCCCAATCACCCAGACTTGATCACTATACATCATATGCATATATCAAAACATCACATTACCCCCATAAATATGTACAACTGTTATGCATTGACAAACATTAAAAATTAAAAAGTAGTGAGTTAAACACAGTAGTGGTATTATCTATTCTGAAGACAACTATCTATTAGAACTTTGGTCCTAATCGATCACATAAGAAATATACAAATAATGTCATTAGGTTAATCTAATCAAATAAATAAATCAGTAAACACTCCAAAGTTTTGGGAGTGTTTCCGAATAAAAATAAAGATGTATTTATTTATTTAAACATTTCCCACGATGTATAGTGTCCTACAAATTATATAAAAATTTTTTTTTCAGATGGGTGCCTTGCTATGCTGCCCAGATTAGTCTCAAACTCCTGGATTCCCGTCTCAGCCTCCCAGTAGCTGGGTTGCAGGAATGCACCACTGCACCCAGCTCAAAATACACTTTTAAGTCTGTCTCTAAAGGAGCCACAGTTAATGTTTTATTTCAAATAAATTATGCTGTGAACAGGATATAATCTTGCAGGGGGTATGGTTTTTTATCTGTTTTATTTACACCACATTCCCAACAACTGGATCAGTAACTGATACAAAGACAGTGCACAAGAAATGTCTGTTGATTAATAAATTAGGACAAGATTAGTGAGGACTATAAGACAATAGTGCAAATAAGAAATTGCTCTGGCCATTCAGTGAATGTACTTTGTCTTAGAAAGAGAACTAGCAGGTATGTAAAATGAAGGAAATCAATCTAGGTTTGGGTTGACACTAAAATACTCTACTGACATCTATCCAGACTATTTCCAGTCTTGGATTCTTATATAAATGTTCTACAATCTTTAGAATAACACAACAGACATAAGTCGAGAGCCAGGACAGCTTTGTTTCAATAGAGAGTTAAGCAATGGCATATCTAAGATGTTTCTTTGCCACAAATTACTCATGCTGGGATATCAACAAAATATTAATTCAACTGTAGTGCTTAACTACATTATTTGACCAAGAGATTAAACTGGTCCTGGAAAATCCAGGACAGGCAAGATAATTTCACAAGGAATAGCACCCTAAATACTATAGTATCATCACTATTATATAATGTGCCTTATAGTTTAAAAGACACATTGATATAAATTACATAGTTTAATCTTCACACCAGCCTCATGAATTAAGTAATAGTACTGAATCATGTTAGATGTTTGGAAGTATTAATCACAACCTTTTACAATCTAATTGAAGATAATCATCATCATCAGAATCACAATTTGCACCTAATAGCACTTGTTATGTGCCAACTACTATCTGCATGCTTTTACGTTTCTTAATTCATCTACTCCTCACAAAAATCACAAATCACAAGTTTCTAATCAGGGATCAAGACATCTGCTTTTTTCTTTTGAGACAGAGTCTCACTCTGTCACCCAGGCTAGAGTGTAGTGGTACAATCTCAGCTTACTGCAACCTCAGCTTACTGCAACCTCCGCCTCCCAAGTTCAATCGATTCTCTTGCCTCAGCCTCCTGATAGCTGGGATTACAGGCACATGCCACCATGCCTAGCTAATTTTTGATTTTTTTGGTAGAGATGGGGTTTCACCATGTTGGTCAGTCTGGTCCTGAACTCCTGACCTTGTGATCTGCCCACCTCAGCATCTCAAAGTGCTGGGATTACAGGTATGAGCCACTGCACCTGGCCAAGACATCTGCTTTATTAAAGGTGGTTGACAAATTCAATTTGCAAAAGTTTCATTTATTTGCCAATCTCTCCTGAATTGAAGATAACCAGGGAATGACCATTGTATTAGTCCCTTTTCATGCTGCTGATAAAGACATACCCAAACCTTGGCAACTTACAAAAGAAGAGGTTTAATGGACTTAAAGTTCCACGTGGCTAGGGAGGCCTCACGATCAAGGCAGAAGGCAAGAAGGAACAAGTCACATCTAACACGGATGGCAGCAGGCAAAAACAACTTGTGCAGGGAAACTCCCCCGTATAAAACCATCAGTTCTTGTGAGACTTATTCACTATCACAAGAACAGCACTAGAAAGACCCTGCCCCATGATTCAATTACCTTCCACTGGGTCCCTCCTACAACACATGGGAATTCAATCTGAAATTTGGGTGGGGATATAGCCAAACCTTATCAACCATGCTGACTTTTCCACGCAGTGTCAAGCTGTAAAACTGGAACAGAGACAATTTAGGTTTGGCTGGGCCAGACTCATGTGGTCTGTTGATGGTGATCTGTTTACCAATAGAGGCTACATATGTGAGCTCCAGCCTCACCTGGGCCCAGGCAGGTGTATGAACTGACCTGAAGATGGGACAGAGTAAATGTCAGACCATGCCCAATTTCACCAGTCTCTCACAAGTTTTTGCAGTGGGTGAAGAAGTATTCTGAAAATGCTTCTGGTCTCTCTTGGAAAGTAAAGCAAATATTACCATGCCTCCCAGGGAAACTGCCAAGAAGATGAGTGTTCCAATCTATTCTACCTATAAAACCTCCAACAGCCAAATGAGGAAAACTGAGGACCAAGTAGGCTTGTATCTTCCTCAAAGTTAGAGAACTGGCAAGCATCAAAGACAGGACATGAGCCTCAGTGTTCTGACAGCAGAGTCCATATTGTATTCACTTTACACTACATGGAAACCTACCACTCAGACAAGTCTGATGAAAGCTGAAAGGCAAGCATTCTAAAAGTCAAAACTCTTGAACACTCTTCTAGTTTTTTCATGCCCTAACCAGATGTCCTTTTTCCCATAATTTCTTATCACATGTGTTGAAAACATACCATTTATACCATTCATGCCATTTTTTTCTGAGCCAAGCTAAGTAATGGAGTGAGCAACATTTTAAATACATATATGTTATATATTTATTATATATATAATATATATATATATATTTAAAATGTTACATATATAACCCTTCATCTCACATCAAGATATTTAAAATTTTATTCAGCTTAGCTTTAGTATATTTCTGTTGCTCAATAAGTACTCATTATAACGAATAACAGGTTAATACATCTTTGGTTCACAGAGTTACCAATTGTACCAAAAGTGCTCCTATTTTGCTTTGGTGACTATCAGACTCAGAAGTAGATGCTACATTATTCTCTTATTTGTATTTTCATCAGTCTTCATTCAGCAGAGATGCCAATATGAAACTGCTCATTACTTTCCACTAAATGCATATACATGATCAGTGTGTGCTGGCTCATGTAGTACTTACCTTACTGTTAACAAGCTCACATTGAAAGGAGGAATACATATGATGGCACATTCCCACCAAGAGTCTTCTCAATCTAGTGCAATTAGAGGATGTCTTTCCTCTAATTTATTTAGGAAAGAGAAGGTTGATTGATTACCTAGAATGATTCACTGCATTTTAAACTTCTTTTTAAGAATTCTGCTATGGGAATTTAGAGTTTAGTAGCTAGCCTCCCATGTTGCCTCTGATCTCTTGAACTATTATTCACGAATAAACTCTCCAATTGCAACTACAGTAAAAGTTCTGCAGCTTATTACAGGAGAATTTGAGGTGTGGGGCGAAATGGAAATTAAAACAATCCTGGGGACCTGCCAATCCAGAACACTATTACTGCCTGTGGAGCCAGAGTACTTTTGTTTCTGCTATAAAGCTTCATAATCAAGGAAAAAATTTTAAATGCTAGATAATTTCAAGACCTTGTAAAATAATGAAAAATAAAATTAATTTTGAATAAGCCTGTAATTACCTGAGATAATGACATTTATCTCATCTGTCTTCTACTTTCTATGGAAAAACTTTCATGGGTACCCCTTGAAACGTTTCCTGGGTTTTTTTGTTTGATCATTTGTTCTAGGGCCAAATTTAAATATGTAATTTTTCCTTTTACAAATCAATGATCTCCATTAAACCTCCTACAGAGCATTTTTCAGGTTGCCCGCCTTAATTTTGTTTTCCAATGAGTTTAGTTTGTTTTATGGTTGTAACTATTAGTGGATTTGTATAGTTTTGGAATAATTTTATTGTACATGAAAATGTTAACTGGAACATAGTAAAATCTTAATAATCATTGAAGAAATGCATGACAATAGTCTTAAAATGTTTCAAATCCTTTTTTTCTATTTATAACTGATTGAATAACCCTATTTATTTTACTAAACAATTAGTTTTCAAAAAATAACCAATATATAAACTCAAAAAAGTCAAAGATCACATCCTGAATTATAAAAACAATATACTTATTTTTAAAATATATAAACTTCTAGGATTATTTGACTTTCATTTAACTAATACTCTTTGTGATCAGTTCTCCTGATTAAATTCAAATTTATGTTAAGCTATATTTACATTTATTTTTGGAGGTACTCTGGAAAAGTTTTCCAAATTGCATTTTGGTTGCTGTGGACTTTGCTTTGATGGCTTTCACTTTTGAGTTCAAACCTCATTTCCCAAATACATTCTATAACTAGGATATTTATTTAGAACTCAAAAGGCAACCATCTTCAGACTTAAGAAACAAAAGCAGCAGTGGTTTCGGAATACCTGTATATAAAGTATAATATTGTCTTCCTGGGTGAAAGGTCATATAATTCTACTCTCATGTGGATGTTTTCCACAAAATGAATACATGGATTTAAACTATCAATCCAGATTCTTTCAATTGACCTTCCTGAAAAACCAAAGCACAGCCATTTAAGCTTCAGTGCTTAGAGCAACTCTCTGGCCTGTGTAAGGAATTTACCCATGACTTGGGTTTCAATACTGTACTCTAACCAACAGCAAGAGAGAGCCACCAATAAGAAAAAACAGGGATGCTGATTTTAAGAACTTAATTACAATGATTTATCAGTTAGAATAACCCTAAGTAGTGTAACAAACCCTGAAATGTCAAAGGCTTGACAGAGCAGAAGGTTATTTCTTATTCAGATAATGGCCCAACTCTGGAACTCCTGATTGGGAGGTAGCTTTTCTCTACATGTGATTTGGGACACAGGCTCCTTGAGTCTTGTGGTCCCACCATTAAGGGTTTCATAGTCTTCTGCATTTCACCAGTGGAAGAAGAAAGCATGGAGGAACATCCTGTTTCTTAAAAACTATAGCCCAGAGGTAACACACATCACTTTTGCTCACATTTCATTGATGTGAAATAATCAGAAAATCAAACTAAGATGCAAGGTGGTGGGGGGGAGGGTGTAGAATACACACTTAAACCTAAACTATGGGACAGGGAGCACAAGTTTCAGTGTACAACTATTCATCACAACCACAAGTACCATCAAGCAAGAATGTATTCACACCTATTTTATTCTGGATGCTGTAGTAATAATCAAAGACAGCATAGGCCAAGTGACAATAAAGAACTGTGTCACCCTGTCACTCAACAAATGCTTACTAAGCATTTACCAGCTGCCACTTGCTGGATTGTAAACTAAGGAAAAGAAGATGATGCTCTCAGTCCTGTATAAGATACAAGCCTGAGCAGTACTGGGTTACCGCAAAGCAAATCAAGTACATTTTTAGGATTACAATGTAGGAGCACCAAAATTAGAGTCAGAAAAATAAAAAGAAAGTTTTTGAAACAATATGATCCTTGATGTGTCCTTAAATAGCATTAAAATGGTCATCAAAATAAAGGTAAGAACTTTGTAGGACTTCTTTATACTTAAGATTAACATTTTTTAATTACGTGTATAGGGAACATCAAGATATTTTTATAATATCCAAGTCCTTTAAAGTGTCAATTTGGTCTGGATATTTAAATAACTATAAGGAATGTCCAAAAAGACCTCACAAATGGGATGGGATTTGAGTCCCTTGGAAAAAAAACGTAGGGCTCAGATAAGCAGAAGGTATAAAAGAAGGTGTTCCAAATCAAAGGAACTAGAATAGTGCTAGTCAGCAGAGACAGCATCAGGACTGTCATTATGGCTGCAAAAGATCAATTAACTGGGTGACGGGTCCTCTTATCAGCCCAGCCTCACTCAGATCTGCCTTCCCTGTTGAATGTGAGCACCTCAAGGGCAAGGACCATGGTCATCCTTTAGCCCCAATTATCAGTATCTACCCAGGTTTGGAGAATGAATAAAATTCTATGTGTGCATCAACTTGCTTCTTTTAAACACTGCAGGATACACTGCAACAAGGTGAAATTTTAAAGCATAGCTTCACTCTGGAAGCCATACGTTGTCAGGTCAAGATGGGAGGCATGCACTGCTCTTATCTCATATTTGAATCCTTCTGATTTTTATCACAGATTAAATTTACTGGAATTCATTTATTCTCTATACATTTCTCCTTCTGTCATCTCCTCTGACTTTGTGTAGTGAAGATGAGATATTTTTCTCCACAGACTCTTCACCTCAGAAAACTGTCAGTATCTATTCTATCAGTCCTAAACATCTGGAGAAGCAGTAAAACTATTAGTTGAAAATTTATGGTGGCATTCTTCACATTTTACAGAACAAATTCTGGTAATGTTTACTATTTCCAATATCTGGAGGACTGTTATTTATTATGCATGCTTTTTTCACAGGAGAAAAGTTTATATCACTACCTTGCTGTGCTTCTTAGAAACATTAGTATCATATAGGGTCACAATTCTACCAGTGTTTTCATAAGAGCTTGAATTCATACTCATGGTGTTTGGAACAATTTGTTTTTCTCTAGGCAGAGTTAGGATTGAAATTAGATTGCACAAAGATGACAGTCTTCAAGACCTTTGCTGCCATTTAAAAGGCAGTCTTTTTAAATTGCAGGGAAATAAAATATCTTAGTTCTTCAGATATCAATGTAGGATAGTTGCTAGTGACTGATCACTAATCAGTCGCAGCTCTCTTCTCCTGAATCTGAACACCACCTCCAAATATTCAGCCCAGGATTCCATCAGTAAGCACCCATGGGTTGAAGTTTATATGAGGCGAGACTATTCACATTTCCCATTATATCTGAAGTACCTCACTTGTAGCAGTTAAGAAAAATAAATATAATCCTGTAATATTTACAGACATATTAGTACCCTACCAAATTCTGCTGAGTGTTACTAAATCCCCATAGACTCTTTCAACACCTTGTTAAGAAATAGTGAAATTTAATTAACCATATTCTAGAAAGGATTGTAGCTAATGATAGCTTAGCAACTAAGAAAGTTCACTGGGGGTAAGAAGAAACATAGCAAAGTCCCCTTGGCCCCTTTCATAACCATAATATTGAGGAAGGGAAAAGAAAAGGAGGCAAAAATTGACAAAGTAAATATCAAAAACTTAGAAGTCAGAAAACATGTTTATACAAAGGGAAAGCAAAACGTTTACTTTTGAGTAAAGACAGCCAAATACAAAGTAAATAAACACATATAGAACAAAAATGGCAAATATATAGGATGCATGCTCCCCAGCTCTTTCCCACAGCCATGCAAATATCACTTACCAATTCACAGCAATTCTCATGCTGAGCCTATATGCAATCCTAGAAAGCTCAACACAGTGTCAGTATAATCACTGAAACATGAGATAAGGCTTAGTTGTCATCCCCAGTCTTGCATCTCTTGCTAAAGCTGTCTTAGGTTTTTTATTACACTGTATATAAAAAGCTAGGGCTCTCCAAGGCACAGGTGAGTCTTAAAACTTGCCACAAGTTAGCAGTGAGGCAGACAAACTGATCTCATTCAACCTCCTTTCAATAGCAAAGGAAAAAAAAAAAAACTATCTTATATTTCTCTAATGCTCCATAATGTATAAAGAGCTTTACCAGCACTATCCAACAGAATTTTGATCAATAATAGAAATATACATATCTGTTCAATCCAATATGGCAGCCACGAATCACATGTGCCTGTTGAGCGTTTGAAAATTAGCACTTGTATAACTGAGGAACTGATTTTTACTGTAATTAAGTTTAGCTGACCATATGTCTTAGTCATTTTGTGCTGCTACAACAGAATAGCACCAGCAGAACATAGGAGACTCCTGGATCAGAGTGAAATGACTTTAGTACTCACAGTAATAGCAGTAACCAAAGTATTAACATTTTCTTACAGCAATTTCCCAAGCCCAAATTCCCACAAAATGATGGATGCAAAGAGGGCCAGATGACTCGTGCGTGCAATGGGTTCCATTGCAGTTTGCAAACTTAGCTTAGAAAACCTAAATCATTTACAATGACCAGAGAGCATGCCTACTCCTTATTCCAAAGGGGAGTATTATCTTTATCATAATAGACAGTAAGCATGACTCTCTTTCTCCATATCTATCCTCCAAGGATGCTGTCTATACAAACATCCTTGAAATGATAGCCTGCAATGAAAGAAGTCCCAAAACATGCATAAATGTGAGAGACCACACACCACTTTTTCTCCTGTTTGGTGAAAAACTATTTTCTCCTGTTTTTCACCAAACGACAGAAAATAAGCCAAAAAAAGAGAAAGATGACTAAATATCAACATAAGAGCCAAGATGAGGGGTAAGTGTATATGTTTGCTAGAAAGACTATGTGTTCAAGGTTAAAACCAGAAAATTAATGTTAAGCCAGGAAATTAAGGTGAAAGTAAATTTGGGAAATAATAGTGCCATGTAAGTGCGATGAATCATTGACATTTTTATTGGACATTAACAGCACATTTATATATAAAACTTCCCCCAAACTAGAGGCTACTTATTTCCTGAAACTAAATGATAAATACATACACATACCCCTTACCAGTCACCACTCAAGGCAGCCATCTGTTGTGAGGGATCTCCAGGTTACTGCTCCTACCCCAACACCACACTGCCTCCCAGATTGCCTTCTCCCTGAAGCCAGCCACCGGTCTTCTCTCCCCAAGCAGCTGTCCTTTTTGCTTGTCTTCCTGAGTACCAGCCCCCTAAATCACCAAATTCTACCTTGAACATATTGAATGAAAGTATGCAGTGCCTTACGCCCTGATGAGAAGTGGTCTTGGCAGATGTTTTCTGCACCAACGTAAGAAGCTATCACCAAATCATGAGAAAAAAAAATGAAATATTTATACTTTGCAGACATAGTTGGTTGTTGGGAGAGAAGAATACCTTAGGAATTAAATAACTGGTATTGGAGGATTCCTGTGACTTTGTAAAATTCAATTAAATATCTAGGAGAAAATAATAGACAACGTTGCCACCTGAGGATAAATTATTGGTCCTGTTGAAGAAGCGGTGGTTTCTAACCAGTTCCTTCCTAACCTATTTGCCATTACTTTCTGGAAGTTACAAACCATAAGAAAATTACCATAACACTGACTGTAGCATAAAATAATAGGATGTTAGCCCTGAAAGATTGTCAGAAATAATGAGGTTCTAATTTTACAGATAGGGAATTAGAGACCTGAAGCATGGAATGTCTTTTTCAGGGTCACACAACCAATTATTAATATATCTAAGACACATTTGCAGGAGGATTCTGTTTTTCACTCCTCCATCTTTATACAATACACTGTCTCTTGCTTTTTAACCTAAAGTACGTTGAGCCACAAAAAAAAAAAAAAATACATTCAAACCTCCTTCTTGACGAACATGCCCTTGCAGGTGGCTGGAAGAGTACCAGGGGGTCTGAGATAGCAATGTACTAGGTGGAAGCTTACACAGATGGCACTAAATAAAAGCCTAGTAGGACACCTTAGCCCTGCAGGCAGCTTTCATGTGTATCCCCTTGGGTCTGCCACAAAGGCATGCTGAACTATAAAAGCTTCAAAAGGAAAATGTGTGCACAGCACAGGAGGGAGCCCAAATCTTCTCTGAGGAGCTGACTGTTTCAGTGGTGTTATTAAGCTGGGTCAAAAAAAAAAAAAAGCCATTTCATTTTTTAAAAATATGCTAATACAACCTCAAGCACCAGCTAGCTTAAATGACAGGCATTTCATAAAGTTCATTTTTATTATTCTCAGCTGAAAAGTAAATAACACTCCTACAGATGTCTTTCATAGAAAAAGGATTTATTTGCCTGCAATAGAGACTCTGTATTGACTAAAATCTTATCTGTATTTCACAAGACAGATCATTTTTCCCCATCACCTTTCAAAGAGGTGTTTGTTGCCAGTCTATATGGGACACAGGAAAACTGTCTAATAAAAGAAATGGTGCAGGAGGAGCTGAAAGAGCTCCCAATGACCAAAGCTGGAACAATTTGAGCAATAAAATAAATAAGCTAGCATTGGATTATAACCCAAAGAACAGAATAAATAGCCATGAGTTCATACTTATATAAATAAACATAAATAGGCATCAGTAGTGCATTTATGAAAGTAATTTCACCAGAACTAAAGGCTACTGCCCCCTTGGAACTGAATCACAAATATATGCGTAATAAATATCAATATAAATAAATGATTAAACAAATAAGGTAGGGGAAAAGAGATAAATCTTCCTTGCAGTTTCCATACACTGTAGGTCCATAGTCTCCCTCTCCAAAAGACAGAGCTTAATTTCTCACTTTTGGAGGTAGACTAGACTTAATGAATCACTTCTTAAAAAAATGGAGTGGGGAAAGGGAAAAATAGTAACTTTATAGTGGAGAATCATGGCAAATTCTACCTTAACCAAATGATGACAGTTGACACCTCCAGTAATGTCATGAGAATATCATGTTCTTTAATATGATGTAACGAGAAGGGTTTGACTTCTAAGATACTCTTCACAAAAACCTATAACCCCAATCTAAATGTGAGGAAAAACATCAGATAAACTGAGATTAGGGGAACATTCGTTCTACAGAATACCTAGACAGTATTCCTCAAGACAGTCAAAGTCGTGAAAAACAAACAAAGATTAGAAAGTCATAGACCAGAAGAGACTGGGGTGATATGGAAATTAAATACAATATGGTATCCTGAATTGGAACAGAAAGAAGACATTAATAGAAAAACTGTTAAATCTAAATAAAGTCTGAAGTTTAGTTAATAGTAGTAAACCAATGTTTTTTCTTAGTTTTGATAAATGTACTATGGTAATACAAGATGTTAGCAATGGGTAAAACTGAATGAGGGGTATATAGGAACTCTCTGTACTATCTTTATAGCTCTTCTATAAATATAAAATTCTACCAAAAATAAAAAGTTTACTTCTTAAAATAGATGGTGCAAATGTATCTCATTGCATGCTCTTCCCTGGAGCATGGTAGTTTTATAGAAAATCCATTGCCAAATCCAAGGAAGACAGAAGACTTGAGAAAACGAAATACATTCAAAGCCAGGGATGGAGTGATGACAACAGGCTGTAGAATAAAAGGAAAAGTGATGTTTGTTCAGTGAAGAACAAACTAAGTCTTATCTGTGTAGTGGTCTCAGAAGCAGAATACGTTCTAAACAAAATTTAAGAAAGGTAAAAGCTTAAACCAACAAGTAAACCAGATTTCACAGAAACACAAATGTGTGGTGGATGTCCAGTATGTTTAATAGTAGAATAGAGTCCAATTACAAACATATATTTTATACAAACTCTTCAAATTGGAGAAATTTCTCTGAATTTTTCTTATAAGTTGTGCTGGATGTTATAACTGATTTTTTACACTATCATCTCAAAAGTGGTGAAACTATTTTGCCAATCACTTGCATCACCTTTCTGCCACTCAGTCCTCTAAATTACTTTCTTTTCCCACTCAGGCCATCCTCTACTTTCAATTCTGAAGGTTTCAGTTCCTACCCAAATTGTCCCCCTCTACCCATCCTATTTATATCCCTTAGCCTCATTAGAAAAATCTCAACAACCCTCTTGCCTTTAACACCTTTTTCTGAATTTGCCTTCTAAACAATAATCCCTTCAAAATGACTTTGTGAATGAAAGGAACTGATTTAATGGGTAAGGAGAAATGTATCTGCTTTCTACAAAAGCGTTATGTAGGTGGGGAAAATTACCTAACTTGTCCTTTTTCTCCTCATCTTTCCATAGAAACATACAATTGTGTTTCCAAAAATTCCAAGCAAGGCCTGGGCCAGGCATAGCTTATGATACATGTGATATGGAGGTTATTAAAAAGTTTTTCAATTCAAGTTCTCAAGCCTGCTATGAATGTTTACCAAAGAACGATGTGAACTGGACTGACAAATGCATCATATTTTGGTCAATATATATTAGGTTTACATTTTGTTTTATCACCTTGATGGCTGAAGAATAAATTTAAAAGGGATGGACTAAACATTTGAAGATGCAAACATGAGTAAATATTTCAGAGTTCAATATGTAGATAACAAATCCATCAACATATGAACATACTCAGCAAACAATAGATTGCACAAATGTTTATTATCTCTTAGGTGTTAGGAAATGTGCAAGCACTTTGGCAAATGCTGTCTCATTTAATTCTCTCTATAAATGTGTAAGGTAGGTATAATTATCCTCATTTTTCAAATTGTAACATCAAGCTTCCAAAGATAAAGTAACTTACCCAAGGAGAATTGATGTGTTACTTAAGTATTATCAGTTCCAAAATACCAGTGGCTTACCACGATAAAATGTTAAAATGTTGCTCACTCATATCACCATTCAATGCAAGTCAGTGGTGGGTGTGGCTAAGAAAATTCTATCCCACCTGTCCCTTCAGGGACCCAAAATACTTTTGTCCCATGGCTCTGCCCTCCTCTAGGTCTCCAGAGACCTCTCCATCCAACAGCCAGATGGAGACTAAGAGCATATTAAAGGTTTTTGTGTGCAAGATCTGGAAGCAGTATCACTTTTGCTCAAAGTCCATTCTCCAGAAGAAGGACCAGAAAAGGAACAGCCAAACAAGAAGAAAACTTTTAGACAATGGGTAAAACTAGGTGATGGCATATAAGAACTCTCTGGACTATCTTTACACTTTTCTATAAATTTAAAATTTTACCAAAATAAAAAGTTTATTTAAAAAAAATAGATGGTATAAATGTATCTCATTGGAAGCTCCTGCCTGGAGAAGGGCAGAGTTTTTTAACCAATGCATTGAGAAATCCCAGGAAGACATTTAAAGAAAACTTAGGAAAACTAAATGCCTTCAGCAGCCAAATATGGAGTGGTGACAACAGGCTGCAGAATGAAAGGATAAACAATGTTTGCTCTTCAATGAACAAGTGAAGTATTATTTGTGTAGGAGTCTGAGAAGCAGAATGTGTTCTAAATTTTACTAACTATAGCCACTATATTTCTACCAAGCACTACCAAAAAAAAAAAAGTATGACTCTATCTCCTCCCCTGACAGAAAAGGCCAAATTTGCTCACCAATACCACTGCCTGGCGGCAATTATCCAGCACTCCTCTTCCCTCTCTGGAGCAATGTCAGAGGAAGACACAACAGACAATTTAAGGAAAATCCAGACTCTCATAATGTAATACCCAAAATGTCTAGATTATAATAAAAAGTCAGTCATCATATCAAAGACCAGGAAAATTTTACTTAAGTGAGAAAAAACAATCTGCAGATGAAAAGGATTTTTTGAAGCCCATAGCAAAAACATCTCAATGAAGAATTATGAGCACACTTGAAGAAATAAAATAATAGAAAGTCTCATCAAAGAAGCAGAAGATATAAAGAAGAACTAAGTTAACATCTTAGAATAGAAAAATACAATAACTGAAATTAAAGAGCTCAGTGTGTCGACTCAATAGCAGCACGGAAGACAGAGGAAAAGATCAGTGAACTTAAAGATAGAAAAATGGAAATTACCCAATCTAATGACAGAAATAAAATAAACAGAAGAAAATGAACAGAGTACTGGGGACTTGGGGGATGTAACAGAGGATCTAACATCCATGTCAGTGGAGTCTCATAAGGGAGAAAGAAGACAGGGTTGAAAAAGTATTTTTTAAAATAATGGCTAAAAATGTTCCATTTTGGCAAAAGTTATAGAAAAATATTCAAAGAGTTGAGCAAACCACAAATATGATAAATCAAAAAAAAGTCACACCAAGACACATTATAGTTAAACTTCTTAAAATTAAAGACAAAAAGGCTTGCAGCTGTGAAAGAGAAATGACACCATACCTATTTGGAGAAAAAAAATTTGAATGACTAGGTTTTTCAGCAGAAACCATGGAGATCAGAAAACCTGGCACAACATTTTTCAAGTGCTCACAGAAAAGAGCTGTCAACCCAGAATTCTACATGCAAAGAAAATATCCTTCACTAATGAAGGATTCAAGACATTCTTAGGTGAAGGGAAACTAGGGAACTTGCCTGAAGATCTATGCTAAAAGAATAGCTAAAGAATGTTCTCTGAACAGAAATGATGAGAAGAAATCTTAGACCATCAGGAAAAAAGAAAAAAACAGAAAGAGCAAAAATACGAATCAATGAAATATGTTTTCGTTTTCTTCTTGTTTTCTAAATTATGTTTGATAGTTAAAGCAAAATTATTAAAGTCTGATGTGATTCTCAATGGATGTAGAGAAAATATTCAAGATAATTTTATTATAAATGGAAAGAGGGTAAAGTGGTATAAACGGAAGTAAGGCTTCTACACTTCACTTGAACTGGAAAATGGTAACACCAATAGATGGGATAAGTTGTGAATGTATCATATAATATCTAGAGCAACTACTAAAAAAGCTCTACAAAGAGGTAAATCAAAAACACCATAAGTAAATTATGATAAATTCTCTTTAAAAATGTCCCTAAGTAACCCGCAGGAGCTCAGAGAAATAAACAGAAAAACATAAACAGTGAAAACAAATGAAAACCAAAAAACAAAATGGCAGACTTAAGGATTAACATTTCAATAATTACATTGAATTTTAAAAGGTCTACATACTGGCCCAGGGTGATGGCTCACACCTATAATCCCAGCACTTTGGGAAGCCAAGGCAGGAGGATCACTTGAGCTCAAGAGTTTGAGACCAGCCTGGGCAACATAGAGAGACCTCATCTCAATCAATCAATCAATCAATCAATGTCTACATACTAATGAAAGACAAAGATTGGAAGAGTAGATTAAAAAACACGACCCTCCTGGGCACAGTGGCTCACAACAGTAATCTCAGCATTTTGGGAGGCCAAGGCAAGAGGATCACCTGAGGTCAGGAGTTCAAGACCAGCCTGGCCAACATAGTGAAACCCATCTCTACCAAAAATACAAAAATTAGCCAGGCGTGGTGGTGGGCACTTGTAATTCCAGCTACTCGGGAGGCTGAGGCAGGAGAATTGCTTGAACGTGGGCAGCAGAGGTTGCAGTGAGCCAAGATCATGCCACTGCACTCCAGCCTGAGTGACAGAGTGAGACTCCTCCCAAAAAAGAAAAAAGAAAACATGAAGCAATTATACACTGTCTGCAAAAAACTCCAAATGTAACTAGGTAGGTTGAAAGTAAAAGGGTGGAAAAAGATATGCCATGAAAAGATTAATCAAAGGCAACAGGAATATCTATATTAATATCAGATAAAATGGACTTCAGAGTAAAGAAAATTACCATGGAAAGAGAATGACATTACATAATGATTAAAAACTCAATCCACCAAGAAGACATACAATTCTAAATGTGCATAAACAAAGTAGCACCTGCAAAATATGTGAAAAAAAATTTAACAGACCTGGAAAGAGAAACTGGCAAATCCACAACTAGAACTGGAGACCTCAATACCCCACTCAACAACTGACATATCAAAATGACAGAAAATCAACAGGAGTATAAAAGAAACCAAAAATACCATCAACCAACAAGATATAATCAATATTTATAAAACACTTCAAACAACAACAGCAGAATAATCATTCTTTTCAAGACCCCATGATAAACCTTATCTTGGGCCATAAACAGACCTCAGAAAACTTAAAATAACTAAATTAACATAAAGTATGTCCTCTGACAACAATGGAACCTAACTAGAAATCAATAACAGAAGTATAACAGGAAAATCTCTAAACAGAAACTAAGCAACACACTTCTAAATAATCCATCTGTCAGAGAAGCAACTCAGGAGAAATCTTTAAATACTTTAAATTTTTTATAGAGAAAATCAATGAAAGAAAAACTTGTTTCTTATAAAAGATCAATAAAACTGACAAACCGTATAACTGACATAGAAAATAAAAGACACAAATTATTGAGAGAGATCCAAGATGGCCGATTAACAACAGCTCAGGATTGTAGCTCCCAGTGAAAGCGCAGAGAGCGAGTGGACGCCGCACTTTCAGACGAATTTTTGTTGCCCACAGACTAGGAGATTCCCGGCGGAGGAGCCA
>CAUYLG010079014.1:0-21050 GCA_963573385.1 Cacajao melanocephalus | reverse complement strand
AAAAAAAAAAAAAAAAAAAATCATTATCCTCTCTAGGCCCACATTTGGCTACTATGGTTCAAGTTCTAGGTTCATGGGGTTTCAAGATTAGAAAGGACCACGCAAACCATACCATCCAATCCACCATGACCTGAAATGTTGATGATACTGTCATGGACAGATACAGACCTGGTGATAACATCACATTTGCTTCCCTTTCTGCTGACCTAGAAACAGCTAAAATTAGCTACTGGCCCATGCTCTGGCTCTCATAACTATTTCTTGTCCAAGGTTTTCTGTGTCCAAATGTCTGGACCCTGTGATTTGAAGTTTTCCACATTGTGCATAAGTGTAGTTATCATAATAAATTTGAAATCAAACCCCATATCAGCAATCAGCTAGTATACAGTTTAGGATATAGCCACACACCAGTTAAATAAAGCACAGTTAGGAAGTGTATCTTCTGTCAAGTAACCATGCAATTAATTTCAAAGTAAAAAATAATTGGATTATCTGTGCCATGGCTTTCTTCATTAGTGCAGATAATTGGGAGATTTTAGTAGTATATTTCCTTCCTTCTTGAAGAAAATGCTTATGATATAATGATGGGGATCCCTTTCCTTCAGGTTTATACTTGGTGGGAGTTTGTAGGAGCTTATATCTGATATCTTTAGTCTATAGGTAAAAGGTAAAATACCAGAAAAGGAACCATGGTTGCCTGGACCATGGGAAAAAAAAAATCTCAGAAGGCCCTCAGCACACCCCACCACTTTATGTGAACATGACCGCTGTCGTACTTGTCCACGTGGCGGTTGGAGCCACACACGTCAGTTTCTTTACTTTTCTTCTTTTTTTTTTTTTATTTCGAGATGGAGTCTTGCTCTGTTGCCTAGGCTGGAGTGCAGTGGCACGATCTCAGTTCACTGCAACCCCTACCTCCTGGGTTCAAGCAATTCTTCTGCCTCAGCCTCCCGAGTAGCTGGGATTACAGGTGCATACCACCACTGGCAAATTTTTGTATTTTTAGTAGAGACGGTGTTTCACCATATTGGCCAGGCTGGTCTTGAACTCCTCATCTCATGATCCACCTGCCTTGGCCTCCCAAAGTGCTGGGACTACAAGCATGAGCCACCGCATCCAGCTAGGACGGTTTCTTAAGTACGGTCACAAGACTGCCTGCATAAAAATCATCTGGAGCGTATAAAACTGCAGATGCCTAGGTCCCTGCCACAGACCTATTTACTCAGAATCTGTGGGAGCCAGGCCCAGGAATCTGTATTCTTAAAAGTTCCCTGGGTGATTCTTATGAGAATGAAGATTTCAGACTCACTGCTCTGGGCACACTGTCACAGGGTCGATCCACATGCCTAGGTGTGAATTGTTATCTGGTTGTGACAGGTGCACCACAGAGGGGTCTTCACAACCCTCACTGGCATTAATATTCACAAGCATCAAATCCAAAATGGATTTAATGAGCATGTTCTTTGTGAGAGAGGCTGTTTGGAAACTCCAAACCAGCAATGGGCAAAATCTCTGAAGGCAGAAAGCCTGAAAATAAGCCACAGTTTACGTTTTCGGAACTGGTAAGGGTGGAGCGGCTATCTTTTCTAGTTGGATATGCTGAATAAGAACCATACAAAACAAATACAGTTCCCCAGGGGTGCTGTGCATGATTTATTTCCAGATTTAATGAATGGTCACGTGCCCGGGTTAGTGGAAAATAACCCACAGACTGACTCATCCCTGAAAAGTGCAGTGGAAAACCTTCTTTCACCGATGGCATTGAAGGATGCTGACCCATTTCCACGTCCTAATCTCCTGGTAAACCGGGTGACATGGCTGGTAGATGAGGTACGCAAGCTGCCTGCCTTGCTTCTGAGAGCACAGCTTCTCGACATCCCCTGAAATGTCTATTGATCTGAGCATGTAGCTGATGTCAACACTGATTGTCTGAGGAGAGGCTACTCAATATCACAAGGTCACGACAAGAAAAAAAACGCTAATAATTCACTATCCCTGAACACAAAGGACTGGGCATTGTTTTCTTCCTTCTTAATAGTATCTTTCTGTGGCTGCTGAGTGACTCTCTCCTGTCACTGCCCTTGCTGTGGGATTTAGCTCTTACATTCGCTTTTATTTGCCTATTTCTCCCCTGGCTTAACTTTTCAGATTCATGTCACAGCGAACACCTGCTTTACATGCTCTGTCCCTGCTGCAGCCTCATGGCACAAAAGACTGATTTAACTCCTCAACAGAAAGCCCTAATTTCACAAGCCCTGGGACTTCTCTGAATCATACTTTCTGCCCTAAGTTAGGAGCAGCATCTCTCCCCTGAAATAATGTTTATTGCTGCTTAATTGATTGAATTGGCACCTGCCTTGCAGGTGTACTGTTAGGCTTCATGAATTTGTTGGTGTTTGCAAGGTTCCTGGACATGCGTGAAGGCAATGTGCCGGAGAGGAAAGCAGTCTGGTGACTGTGGCATTTGGGGGCAGGTCGGGGAGGGGAACTGTTGTCAGTGTCTGCTCCCGGAGCCCACACAGCACTTAGAGATGAGTCACACAAAGCACTGCACCTCCCCAAGAAGGGCGGCCACCTCAAGGAGAAGCAGGTAGTTTTTCACAACACAGAATTAGTTCTATCCTTCTCTCCGGCTACTTCTACTCACAATTATAAGGTAGACAAAGTTTGTGTTCAGAGCTACCACTCTCTTCATTTTTTGCATAGTATTTGGTCCTTTGATTCATTCATTCTCTCCTGCCCTCCCACGCCCCTCCTTCCTCTCCATCCTCTTTCTCCCTCCTTCCCTTGTATAGGAAAAACATTTCTTGCCTGCGCCCTGCTGTCAAAAAACACAGGATAAACTGATTTATTAATACATCAAGGAATAAGTGACTAATAAGGTGAACATCCCTCAATAGTATGTGTATGACAAGAGGAAAATTTTAAATCAAAGGAAAAAAAACATTGTGATGGTGGAAATTCAAACACTAGCACGGAGGTGCGGGAGACAGTTGGGGGGAGGGAGGCTCTCCATTGTTTCTGAAATTACAAGACTTGTTAACATCCTTCTTGCATTTTATTTAAGGTTAATAGAAACCCCTGTTTCTTGGATCACATGTCACAGGTATCAATTTCATTCTGCATATTCAGATGTGTCTGAAATATAATTCTTTGTTTTCCTTTTTTTTTTTTCTTTTTAAGCTTCCATTCCTCTGGGGATGTAGAAATTCAATTTAAATTAATTTGGCTTCTCTCCCCGCCCTCCCCCAGCCCCTTTCCTTTGGGTTGCATTTACATTTGGAGGCTTAGGCAGTGCCAGGTATTGGGAGGGGACATCTGGTCCTCGGAATCGTTCGCCATTCATGCTGGCCTCCCCAGAGGTGTCCACCTTGCCATCTGGTCTTCAGTTATTGGTCCACCAGGTGGCTGCTGAGTCATCCTTGGTTCCTGACCACGGGCTCTTTGCATCTAGCTCTCTCTCTCGGCTACTTCCAGGACTCTCCTGGGCACAAAGGTGTTATTTGTTTCTGCCACACAATTCTGGGCCTCAGAAATCTCCAAGAGACTGTCCAAAGGCCTTCCTCATTTCTTTGCCACTCATGTGGATCATACTAGTGCTCCATACTAAGTTGGCACACAGCACACCATTATTTTGTGGGATCATGTTGCTTTCCTGGGCTCCAGCTGGGAGCCTGCATGCAAGTTCCTTACTTCTGCAGGCAGAAACAACCAAGGTGGGTAAGGACAGCATCTGTCGTTTCTCCCCATGCCTGTGCCAGGCTAAGCCCCTGAAAGGAGGCTCTGGAATGTTTCTTAGTGACCCACCAGCCTCTGAGCTCTTGGTGGGCTTTCTTCCAACTCCCTTCCTTCCTGTGGCCAATCAGTGACTCCTCTTTTCTCTAATTTTTGCTGTGTTATCCTTTCCTTGAAGCCAAGAATGTGAAGTGACTGAATAGAGGGATGACCCAAGGGATGGAAGATAAAAGGTGGGCAAGAACTGATTTTTTTAAATTTTAATTAATAAGTTAATTCATTATGATTCTTCTTCTCTGAGACAGGGCTTTACTCTGCCACCCAGGCTGGAGTGCAGTGGCACAGTCATGGCTCACTGCTGCCTCATCCTCCTGGGCCTAAGTGATCCTCCCACTTCAGCCTCCTGAGTAGCTGAGACCACAGGTGCACACCAAAGTGCCTGGCTAATTTTTTCTATTTTTTTGGTAGAGACAGGGTCTCACTATGTTGCCCAGGCTGGTCTCAAACTCCTAGCCTTGAGCAGTCCTTTCACCTCAGCCTCCCAAAGCTCTGGGATTACAGGCATGAGCCACCATGTCCAGCTTTTTTTTTATTTTTAATTTTTGTGGGTACATAGTAGGTGTGTACATTTATGGGTTACATGAGAAATTTTGATGCAGGCATGCAACGCATAATAATCAAGCAATTGATTTTATTTAAAAAACCCAGCAAACTTAAGATCGCTATGCTAGTTATGGTGAGGGATGTAAAGCATGGTAAAGCATAGGCCCTGCCTGCGAGAAACATACGCACAAATGTAGTGCTAAGTTCCAACTCGGAAATCATATGAATTCATAAAGAAAAAAAATCAGTTCAGAATTACCCTCACACTTCACCATTCTTTTCTTTCTTCAGATTTTTTCTTGTATTATTATTATTTATTTTCAGATTTTTTCTTTTAAAGAATTGGGACTTTTCAGCTGCCACTGGGAATTTCTTAAAGTTAGACGCTAAATAGATCACCGGTCAGAGTCTACATCAACAAATGTTACTATAGATCAAATATGTGATTAAACTAGAAATATCAAAGCTTTCCCATGGAATTTACTTTGAGCAGTACTAGATACAAATGAATTCTAAGACAACTGAAGGATTTGTACACCCCTCCCCACTTAGAACTGTAACGTCATTTGCCTTTTCATCATGTATGAGCCTTTATTTCTAATAATAAAAATTTAGAACAGTAGTTACACAATTTGGGGACTGATGTGGAAGGCAATGGTTGTCATAGTGAGGGTGGGCAGGGCTGGCTGCTGCCATCACAGCCCAGCGCCTCAGCGCCTTAGCACGACCACGCTGATTTCCCACCCACTTCACAGTCCTTTGCTCCCCATAGTCACCTGTGGCCCACCCCCTGCCTTTAATGGATGGCTGCCACGTTCACCCTGGGTATGAACACTGAGTCCACTAATGGGGCAAGAGAGTGTGCAAAATCACATCACCGTCTTACAGGCCCAGCTTTGAGATAATACACATTGTTCCCTCTCATTTTCAGTGACCAGAATTCAGTCATATGGCTGACTTGAAGGGAGCTGGGAAACCTCATTAGCTGTGGGTCCTGGAGACAAAGGCAACATGTTTGATGAGCACATGGCATCATCTCCGCTATATTTGTGAGCAAAATTCTCTAATTGCATAAGGTTACCAGTGATTAAAGCTTTGCTAGCAAAGAACCAGAATTGTTTCATATCGTAAAGATTGCCAAAGTGTCAGGGAGACATGGAGCTTCCCTCTGGCCTTCCTTACTTCCTCGTTCCCCTTCCTGATCTCAGTCTGCCCTCCTCAGGAGGATGGATCGGCAAGGCTAGACCCTGCATCTGCACACTCATGGGCAGCCTTACAGGGTTCTTTAGAAAGCTGAGGCAATAGCAGTCACAGCTGGGCTTCTCCCCCAGGTACTCTCCAGTGCCTGGCCTGTGCTGATGACAGCATGTGAGTCATTAGCACTGAAGAAAGCCGGCTTCATCACTGGAAGTTGGCAGATTCTCAGAAGAGCACTGGAGAGAAAGCTGGGTGGCTCTGCTGGGCATGTGGGGTGAGGAAGGAGCTAAAACCTCCGATGGCTGGAGGGCTGTCATGCCAGGAGGGTTCTGATGGAAAGTGTTTGGTCTCTCTTGTATTGTTCAAGCCAAGCCCAGGCCCAGGAAAGCACTCACTTTGTTAACTGAAAGGGAATCCTTCTGAGACAGAAAATGTCAACAGTGCTGGTGGGAATTCTGCATCTGCTCTTTAATGTCTAAGTGGTTTTAAGGAAATGGATTAACCTGGTGGTTTCAGATGAAATATTATTTCCTGCCTTCAAGTACAACATGTGTATATGCAAGGCAGCCTTCTTCTGGAATGAGTCTCAGGACAGAGGGCTGGCACCTCCTCAATGGCAGTGACATTGTAACCAGGGCGGGGTGCAGGGGCTCAGCTCCCTCCTGGTGCTCGCTGAAGATGTAACCGGGGATGGGAGCAGAGCTTCAGGGGCATCCCAAAGACACTTCCGGTTCTCCCATCCCATGTTTTCCCCTATGTGCCCAGGTCCTTGGCCTCTCTTGCCCCAAGAGAGGGGAAGAATGGGGGCCCAGGAGGTACAGTGAGCTTACCGTTTGAATATCGCAGACCCAAAGAGTTTAGCAGAGAGCGATTTATTAGGCAGAGAGAGAGAGAGAGAGAAAGAGAAAGAGAGAAGGAGGGAGAACTCCCACACTGCTCCGGGAGGGCACAGAAGGGAGGAATCCGCACAGGTAAGGAGCGGTGGAGTTTTAACCCCGAAGTTATTCCCACCCCATTCATGTTCTCTTCCGATGAGAGGAGTTCTTTCAAACTTCTGCTGGAGTGATTGATCTTTGACTCTGATACCGGATTGGCTATTTGGCCTGCAGTAGAGCCCCCTCCTCCCAGAGCTTTTCCCCCGCTTTTTGAGCAAAGAAGCACCTCTGGATTTTCCACCTAGCCCCTGCGCGGGAAAGTCAGACAAAGAACTCTAGGTTGCCGGATGGAGGCATGGATGGAGGCGTGGCAGTGGGAAGCTCCTGCCTTTCAAACCATGCCCCTCCTGGACCCACAGTCTCTCAATATGGATATCCATGGATCAAGTGTGAGGAGCTGGTTGCTTTAGGCAGCCATCTGCTTACATCACACATGCCTCAAAAACCAGGAGCCCAAGGAAGGGACCTTTCCCTCAACAAACCAAGCTTATAGTGGGACTGGCAGATGGAGAGTGATGGACAGCTGAGCTAGGATTTCAGATGGAGGCATGGCTGAAGTCCTAGGAGGGGAGGATGAGAATCTGAAGTGGAATGTACAAATGAAGGAAATCTGCTGTGCTTTCAGTTTTACTTCTAGTAAGTTCTAAACCAGTAAGGTGTTAGATTTTCCATCCCAGAGTCTTTCAGCAAAAAAAAAAAAAAATCTGTCTTCAATTGACCTCTGTGGAGTCAGGGGGAATGGGGTACATGACATTTAAAAGTCTCTTCTTTCTGACACTTATATTTATAAGCTGTACAAACATTAATTCCAACACACTCTTCACTACTACATATAACTCATAACCCTTTTATTCACCATAGAGGGTCGGGCTCTTAATCACAGCACTCACCCCAGAGATGGCAGTGGTACCAGTTGCTGGCCCCAGAGATTCACGCTGAGGTGTCTTCAAGAACGCTGTCACCAACATTTCTGCTGGATTGAGGTCAGGGTCCTGAAAGCTTTCTTCTGGTAAGATTCTTGATCAATCCTGCCTAGCTTAGAAAATCAAATGAGAGTCTGGGTCTCAGCTGTGAAGTTACAAACAGTTACAGTTGAACACGCACATTTTCAAAGTCTACACTTTCCACACACTGTTTCCCTGCCATGGAATTATATAATCATTTTCTCCTGAGGATTTACATTTCTTTTTTAATATTGTTATTATTGTTTGTTTGTTTTTTGAAGACAAGTTCTCACCCTGTTGCTTAGGCTGGAGTCCAGTGGTGCAATCTCGGTTCATTGCAGCCTTGCCCTCCCAGGCCCAAGCAATCCTCCCATCTTTGCCATCCAAAAGTAGCTGGGACCACAGGCGCGTGCCACCACACTGACTAATTTTTGTATTTCTTTTAGAGAAAGGGTTTCACCATGTTACCCAGGCTGGTCTCAAACTCCTGGGCTCAAGTAATTGGCCTGCAGGGGCCACATGAAGTGTGGGATTACAGGTGTAAGCGGGATTACAGGAGTAAGCCACATCGCCCAGCCAGGATTTATATTTTCTAGAAAGAAGCCTAATTGCCAAAAGCACAAGGAACATGCATTTGGTTTCTCACATAATAATTTGAGTCAGCTTTTTTTTTTTCAGATCATAAAACTGTGACATAAGGTCATTGCATCGCCTGCCCACAGAAAGTCAAGGGGGTCTTTGTCTTTTCATTTTTCATACCCTTAACAATGATTTGTAGCTGAAGACATACTATGGACCCAGGGATAAATTATACAGAGAAGGTGAGCCTTGTTGCAAAAAAGCATTGAGGATATACTGATCTGAGATTCTTGCCTTCGAAGAAGAGTTGAAGGAATTGAAGAATGATCAGGAATTATGCATTTGATTTTTGGATGAACACTGAACCAATGTAAGACTTGGCAGAGTTGGTTGACAATCTGAGGCTTTCGTTCTCCCATTCATACATGGAACTTTAGGTAAAATGTACTAAAAATAAGCCAGATACTATTTCTAGTCCTGAAGTCATCCTGAATAGTATCTTCAGAATGGATGTCATTCTCAATGATAATCAAGTGATTTGCTAAGATTAGAAGAGGAAATAAACCAGCTAAGCAATGCTTATGTCATTCACAAGAGACCAAAGTGAGTATCAAGAACATTATCAAGGTAGGCGTTCCTATCCACGTATATTATTGTAAGCCAGTCCCAAAAGTAGATTGTAGACGCAGTTACCCACTTGAATATTTAAATGTATCCTTATTTGACTGTGCAATCACACAGCCAAATGTATTTGAGGGTGGTTTCTTTTGTAAGAAAAAAAAGCTAAATGAAATGCTCAAAGATGACATTAGCTCAGTTTTATGTTTGAAAATCTAATTGCACCCAAGTGAGAAAATACAAAATTAAAGTTCTCACTGCAACAACAGTGGAACCTGCTAACAGGGAGAGACTGTGCTACACGTGGTGGAACTACATGGGATGTGGGTCCGGAAATCTGAACCAGAGAATTGGCAGCAAATTTATTATTGCCCTTCACCTAGAGCTTAATTAAAAAAAAAAAAAAAAAAAAAAGCTTTCTCTAGAAGAAAAGGCTCATGCAAAGAGCCTTTATCTTGAGAATTACACCCAGGAGTACATCTTGGATGGCACCAATTGAAGGGTTTACAGAAAAAAAAAAATTACTATTGTTGAGATTCCTGCTACTGGCTAGATGCATGTATGAATATTACCTACAAATAATTTTATCTTTCTTTATCTCCTACCTCTGGTCTACCAAGACAACCCCATCAATTCAGAAAGATGAGGTGATGGCTATGTGAGAGTGAGAAAGTGGGACCTCAGGCCCTGTGGCCCCACTGCCAGCCTTGCTTGGTTATTGGAGCCCAGGGATGACTAGAGAAGCCCCTGACCATGGTGACACTCAACAGTTTTCAGTGCCTGTGGCTAGGATCCTTATCTATTCCTTTCCTTTATAGCCATCTAGAGCCTTGGGAATGTCTGGCATAGCTTTTCCACACCCAAATCAGCCTAGAAAAGCCCAGGTTCCTGTGTTCTTTCTTTTTCTTTTTTGAGACAGAATTTTGCTCTTGTCCAGGCTGGAGTGCAATGGCATGATCTTGGCTCACCACAATCTCCACCTCCCAAGTTCAAGCGATTCTCCTGCCTCAGCCTCCCGAGTAGCTGGGATTACAGGCATGCACCACCATGCTTGTCTAATTTTGTATTTTTAGTAGAGACTTGGTTTCTACTAGACTTGGTTTCTACTCAGCCTCCCAAAGTGTTGAGATTACAGGCGTGAGCCACTGCACCTGGCCCCTCTGTCCTTTCTAGAGAAAGTTCTTCTGAATTCCTTAGTTCAGCTGGAGCTATAGTAACAGTACTGGGAACTCCTACTTCCTTTGGGAAATGCCTGTGCAAATGAAGGTAAAGAAAAATGAAGCTCAGTACAGTGGAACAGAGTTTGAGGACTGTTCACTTAGAATTGCTCTGATGTGGCTTAGTCCCATCCCACTATTTTCTGTTGTACACTTTAGGGACATAGGTGATAATGAAAACAAGCATTGCCAGTGCCACCTCGGTTACCTACATGCAGATTTGCTCATTTAATCATTTATTCAACAAATTCTAATGGAAAGCCTATTATTGTGCTGTGCTAGCGCCTCTTTGGGATATTCAAAGATGATTAAGACATGCTCCATACCCTAAAAGGGGTTAATTGTATCATTTGAGAGATGACACACATACAACTAACCATCACATCAGCTGGAAGTGAAGACTGGTGTGGGAGAAACCTAAGCACCATGCATTTCAGATTTGAGGGGAGGCTTCAAAAGAGAGTGATAGTTGAGCTAAGCCTGGAAAGGGAAGCATGGGGCACTGGGCATGGATAGCTACAAGATGCTGGTGACAAGATGACAATAGATCAAGAGCAAAAACGGAGTTTTGTTGTTGTTGTTGTTGTTTTGTTTTGCAGGGAGTGGAAGGGGGAGGTAGCAGGTAGGAGGTAGGGGAGAGATATGGAGATAATGCCACTGATTCTAGACATGTTGATTTTTGAAATTCTAGTTAGATATCCTGGTAGGGCTTTCCTGCAGGCCAAAAACAAAACAGAACAAAACAAACCACAAAAATAAAAGACAGCCGAATCTTGAGAAATTTTAAACTTGGGATCATACATTGGCACAAAGAGGCCTGTTGAAATATTGGATGTTGCCTAGGAACTGGGGCTAAGCGCTACAGTGAAGCAATTAACACTCTAGGCAACAGATACTAATGTCTTCATTACTTGTAGGCAGCTGTATACCAGCACACAGGGAAAACCTCAGCCTGTTCTCTGCAGAGCTGCTGGGAAAGCTCAGAACTATGGGGAGACTCTTAGCTAGATTAGAGCAGGAGGGCTGGTCTTTGGGAAGGGGATAATATTAGGGGCATTTTGGTGCAGTGTTCTCTATGACTAGAAATTGATTTGTTCCTTTAAACAAGCAAACCAACCAACCAACAGCCCTAATGCTGCCCTTTCTTCCTGATCCAGAACTGTTTTGAGGTTGACATCATTAGTACCCCTTTTCTCCTTTTGCTATCTGGTGGACCCCATCTTCTCAGAATGATGTAGACACGTGTTCTAGCCCTTCTGTGATTTGTCCACTGCTGTGCTATTATAAGCATTATTGATCACACAATCCATTAGGGCACCATTCACCATAAATAATTTATCTCTTCAGACATGAGCTCGTCTCTGCCACAGATGCCATCAGCAAGAATCCCCTTCAGGAGGTTTGTACTGGAGGAAAAACAACTGCATTGCAGATATAGTTTAAGCACACAAGGCCCAGGGAGAAATGAAAATAATGACTGAGCAAAGCCCGTGTCTGGAGACTGCATTCTACTGGGGATGTTCTGTCAAAGACTGAACAGGTCTGAGGGGTTTCAGACCGGCATTCCTCCTACAGAAAGCATGCTGTCTTGACAAATAGGTATATGCCTAGTCTTTCTAGCTGAGGAAGTTTGTTTAGGTGGCATGTCAATATTTGTTGGACATACTAGAATAGTTCTAGATGTTATAATTGCTGGGAGCTGGAGGGACAGAGGGAGGGGCAGGGACATACAGCAAAAGAAATAGCAGACATCGTTTCATATCTGTATGGACCTTAAAATTCTATTGGCCAAATTGGAAAGCACTTATAATCAAAACTGCAAATAAATAAATAAACAAAAGAATGCAGGAGGATTTGAGCTCAGATTGCACCTATAACTTGCTGACAGGCTGTATAACAATAACAGTGCTCAGATTTTAGGCTTTAAGTGGGTTTGTTAAGGAGGAAGAGCCATATAGCCATATAGACAGAGGTAAGTAGGGGAGAGGTGGTCATAGGGGAGGAGGATGGGTATGCAAAAGTTTGCAATTGGGAGCTCACGAATCATGGAAGCCACCAAACAGGTTTCACCTGGGGCAGAGATTCCATGGTGTAAAGCCAGAGAGTAACAAGTCAGCCTGGTGGAAGGGAGCCGGTTTTTTATGGCCTTCCCACACGACAGTAGAGTCAGGGGAACCTTTTGTAGGTAGAGAAGACCTGGGGAAAATTCACCTTTTCTCCCATTTTTAATCCTTCTTTCTTGAGCTTCCTGGGACTTCGCTTCTATTGTAGGGTTTTGCAAGGAAAAAATAATCATTAAGCTCACTTACAATACTCAGTCCTAGAGATGAAGTCTTATGCTGACTGTATTAATCTGTACTCACACTGCTACTAAAGACACACCTGAGACTGGATAATTTACAAAGGAAAGAGGTTTAACTGACTCACAGTTCCACATGGCTGGGGAGGCCTCACAATGATGGTAGAAGGCAAATGAGGAGCAAAGTCACATCTTACATGGGGGCAGGCAAGAGAGCTTGTGCAGGGGAACTCCCCTCTATACAACCATCAGATCTCGTGAGACATGTTCACCGTCATGAGAACAGTGCAGGAAAGACCCACCCTCTCTTGATTCAATTACCTCCTACTGGGTTCCTCCCATGATATGTGGGAATTAGGGGAGCTACAATTCAATATGAGATTTGGGTGGGGACACAGTCAAACCGTATCTGTACTCCTCTGAGTAAGTTACAATGGAGACAAGAAAACAGCCTAAGTCAGGTAGTTCAATAAAGGAAATGAATAGGGGAATCAGCTACAAACGGGTTGTGAGAGCTGAAGAGCAAACAGGAGATGTTGAGGCAGAGATTAGCAATGTCAAGAACTAGAGGTATCAAGGAGATGCACCTGGTCCACCCAGAAAACACTGGAGGCCTGATGTGACCACAGGGGAAATGTGGACACTACCAGAGACACCCCCAAACAGAGAGAGAGGGGGGCGGGAATACTACCACTTCTTTCTTTCCTCTGCCCTCTAATTCCTGCTAGGACTTCCCTTTGGCCTAACGTAACTGGAAGCCTGCTGGTCAGGACCCCTAGGAAGTGTAGTTTTTAGGTACAAGCAGGAAAAGGTGGGAAATGACTGACATTCTCTTATATAGTATTTGTAGATGATTCTCAAAGAGAAGCAGTATTTGTCTCCAGTAAATAATGGTGGAATTAGGCATGAAGTGAGGCCATATTTGGGAGCAAGATCTTTTTAGTGACTGCTGTGGTCTGAATGTTTGTGTCCTCCCAAATACATATGTTGAAACCTAGTCTCCAACATGGTGCAATTAAGAGATGGGGCTGTGGGAGGTGATAATTGGGGTCTGTGCTCTTATACAAGAGGCCCAAGAGATATTGTTCATATTTTCCATCATGAGAGGATGCAGCAAGAAGGGGCCATCTATGAAGCAGAGAGTGAGCCCTCACCAGACACCAAATCTGCTGGTGCCTTGATCTTGGACTTCCCAGCTTCCAGAACTGTTGCTTATAAATTTCTGTTGCTTATAATTATCCAGTTTAAAGTATCTTCTTACAGCAGCCTAAGACAGTGACTCTGCAATTAACACTACTTAGTCCTCTGCTGATCTTCTGGTAGAGCATATTCTGCTAAAATCAGAGTAGTTCTGTAGGTAGGGAGTTGCCCAGATCTCCCTTGAGGAGTCTAAGGTTCCTTCCACCATGATTGACCAAAGTTTAGCTCAGTGAAGAATCAGCAATCACTTGTCTTGACCCAGGAATACAAGAGTTAGGGACTCAGTTAAAGCTCAGGAAGTGCTTATCAAAGTCTCTGGTTTCTGCTTCTCTAACTCAGTCCTAGAGATGAAGTCTTATGGTCTAGAAAAGTCTACAGCCTCCCTTTCCTTACAAAGATCCTCTACTGTTGTTTATAAGCCCCTCTTGTTCCTCAGGGATCTTGCACATCCCAGAGAAACAATCTTGGCCTGTCTGAGTCTCTTGGGTTTGATCTGAGTAACAGACTCAACCACATAACGAGTTATATCAAGGGGACTCTGCCAAAGCATTCCAAGGCCAGAGGGACACTCCTGGATACTGAGTTTCTCACAGAAATCCTGTCTCCAAAGAGATGCTACTTTGTAACCTTTAGGGGTTGTACACCTTTACATCAAATATTTCAAAATTATTTCAAATGGTGGTCATGACAAGAGATGATAATAAGAGGACAGGGAGATTTTATTTTATTTTATCCCAAGAAGCTAATGTTGATGTATATTGCATTGTTTTAATATAGTTCACTTAATATGATTGATCAACCACAGGAAGATGGCCTTTATGAAGACATGATTCCTACTTTTATGCCAATTTAGTCAGGGCTAAGAAGAGGATGTCAGGTATTTGCTGGTGGTAGAGGCTGTGATAAGTTCAGGAATGTGCAGGCAGATCACTGCTTTCAGAGAGTGGGATATGATGACTGTGCTATTCATCTGTTTAGTGCCATTGCCTCAATTTGCTGGTTCTTAAACAGAGCTTGACAAAATAGGCTTGTTGTTAGGCCAGTCTGCTAATTGTGCTAGTAATTAAAAATTGGCAGTGCTGAGATTGGCCCACATTCCCTACCTCAAAACCTTCCAAGTCAGCGTTTGCCTTTCACAATGAGCAAAACACCTGCTCTGTTTCCTCCACTCATTTTCTAGGACCTTCAAATGCCACTCAGTTGATGCTTTCACAGAGCCTGGGAGGATTTCTGGTGTTTCATTCAGAAAGATTGTATGTGTGCTGGAGAAAGCAGGACTATATATAGCCAGGGCCGAGCAGAGGGTGACCTCTGTGAATGCTCCAAGGAGCCAAGGGCATGACTGCGCTCATGGCCTCAGACCACCCTCCTGCCAAGATTCTTTGATGACACCAAGTTTTGTTAAGATTTTCTGGCTCTGGGAACCTGCGTGTCGATTCTTGGAGGTTGAGAGCCACGTGGCAGCCTGCAGCTTGCTGGCTTGTCTGTGCATGCATGCTCATGCTCTCACATCCACTCAGAGTTGATGCGTCATCCTCCTATATTTATCCAGTTGCTGTTTCAGTGGCTCTGAGAAGTGTCTGGAGAAAAGCAAAACTGCCTCTTCCTGCTATGCAAGCTGTCTGAGCTCCAGAGACAGGCTCTACTATCTCATTCTTTGTGTGTGGAGAAGCAGCATACAGAGATGGTTCCCAGAGTGCCTGGGTCACTGATGAGACTCCCTCTTTTCTCCCCCAGCCAGTCTAGAGCTTACATTTCAGGAGCAGGCAGCTTTGGTGCTCTAGCCATGGCCCCAGTGTCCTTGCTCATGTCCAGTTAGGTCTAATTGAGAGGGCCATGATGTGAGCAGAATAAACATCTGGGTGTGGAGTTGGAGATGGCCAAAGCCCTGGAGTAAGACAAAATGGGAGCAATAGCTGCAGTAAGGAATGAGTATCTGGAAAGATATCATTGAGCATAAGAACTGAAAGGGATCATTGATACCATTTTCCCAAGACAGCTACGTTATAAGGTGAAGAAACTGAGGCCAAGTAGGTGAAGAGTCACACAGCACTAGTGCTGATCCTGAAGTGATGTACTTTGAATTCCAGGGCAGTGACTTTCCACGACCCTGTGCCCAGCAGCTAGAGGCTCACCTCACAGCTGGCCATTCTCCAGCAAACATCTTGCAGAATGGAAGACCCAAAGACAACGTGCTGAAGATCAACCATGAGTCTTCATCCGGGAATCCCACTGACAGGTGACAGGAAGTGTTCTGGAGAAGTGACTGCACTCAGGTCTCTGGCTTCTGCTGGGCCCCCTTCTAATAGCCTTGTCACCATTCTGTTGCTGAGGCATTGTCACATCCTGCACTCTGCCCACCCCCTAGGCACATCCTTTTACAATCACCACTTTATACTTTGTGGACAAGCATAGTACCCACAGAATGACTCACTCTACAAAGATTCAAATAGATATATCCAAATAAATCTGGGCTTCTTTGTCATTCCTTAAAGCCTATTACCTCATGATAACATATGCAAGAGAAAAACAAATACTATTCCAAATTCTTGAAGAATGATTAATGTATTGAAGCTTTCCTTGAATAAGAGTAAAAAAGAGTTACTCAGAAGTGCCTATCCAAACTTGCAATAAATCTACTTCTCCATTCCTCTCTCTCCCAAACCCCAAAGCTCATGGCAGCTACTGAAATTTCTCTTCCTCTTTCAAAGTCTCCAGCCTAGGCTGCCTCTCTTGACACTCCTTCCCTCCCTCTCTCTTGCTATCCTTGCTGAGTTCTAGATGTTTGTGTTGCCTCCTTAAGGTGGCTCTATGACCTTTCCTATGTAGATCAAATAAACCTCTCTTTACTTTCTCCCAGTTATTGTTTCTACCCATTTATCTGACCAGCACACCAAAGGCATCCAAATGCATAGGAACTGAGTAAGTGAAACAATAATCTTCCCTAAAATATGGGGAAGGGGATGATTGTAAATTCTTATGCTTTATATTTAAAAAAAAATCTTTGTCACGTGAAAATCCAAATCTGATTGATCTTCAACCAGTTGTACTTGGTTGGGTTGCTCCATTATGAATTCCTACAGTGCTGGAAGTGATGCAATATTAATTAAAGGCTTTTAAAGATGATGGTTCCTTATGTCAAATAGGCTGCTGCCGCCTCTCCACCAGATGAAGTCACCAGTTTCCCCCCTTGACAGCACTCTTCTTAGGACGTTGTGGGTGCCTTACCAGCTGCCTGTTGCCAGTGGGATTGGTATCTCTCTCTCTCTCTTTTTTTTTTACAAGGTTATGATTAAATCTTAAACAAATTCCAAAGAACAATAAACCCTTCAGGAACTTTCACTCTATGTGCAATATGTCTGTAAAGCAGCAACCAGTAGGCTTAGAGCATATGACGTAATTCCTTGCATTGGAGGAAATCTTCCTTCTGCCTCTTGTGTTCCTGCTTTAGACCATATGATACGAGTTTTAATTCTTTTGAAAGCATTGGAAGAAGCAGCTTCAGCCCCTCTCAGCCCTGTTCACTTTTCCCTGAGGGACCAGATTTAGCTGTTTGGTGAAGTCAGGGAGTTTCTCCAGGCTCATGGGAAACTCCGCTTTTCCTGTCTCCACTTCTTTGGATCTCCCCCTGAGGGTGAGTGTGTTGCTCACCTCCTGTCTTGTGGGTGGCAGTCATGATGGGGTCAGGACCCAGCTCTGCTTCTAGGGCCAGGTCTCAAACCCTACCTCTCACTTTGTTCCAATGTATGGACGAAGCAGACGCAGATGATGCAGCTGTTTTGCTCTGTGTGTGTGCTCTGCAAAGCCAACCCTTCCTTGAGTGAGATACCAAGCTCTAGACCCGGGGAAAAATATTAGAGGGTCTGACTGTGCCACAGTTAAGTCCTACTCTTCAATCCAATTCATCCTTAATGAAACAAGTTGTCAGCCGGGCCTGGTAGTGCACATCTGTAGTTCTAACTACTAACTACTTGGGAAGCCTAAAGTGGGAGGATCACTTGAGCCCAGGAGCTCAAGGCTGAAGTGAGCTATGATTGTGCCACTGCACTCTAGCCTGGGCAACAGAGTGGACCCCCATCTCTTAAAAAAAAACAACACCCCAGATTTTTTGAACCTTCACTTGTCTGATTTCTCCAATTGTTTCTCAGTAGCACTTGAGAAACTGTAATATCTGCATTCAATTAACTTAAACTAATATTCAACTACCAATGCTGTAAATACCCCTAGGGAGGGAGTACATTAACTCATAACCCCTTATGATGAGTGAATCTATGTCATGTAATTAGCATTTTCCAATCATCTACCATGAATGAGTTTAAAGCCAAGAAAAACAGCAGGGTCATCCTAGATGAATTCTTAGGATGCTATCAAGGGTGGAGATGCAGACCCCACACCCCATGATCCAACTTACAGTATATTTTTATCTCAGCATATGGCAGACTAGGAAATTGCCCTCTTCCTTCTGGTGAGCATGGATGTGTGTTGATATCAGCCCAGTGCTGTGGGTAAGGGGGCGCCATGGGGTCAGACTGCTTGAGTTCATCTTTTCTCTACTCCAACCGTAAGACCTTGGACTGCTTACTTAAATTCTTTTGGTCTTACATTTCTTACCTGGGAAATTGAGACAATATCTAGTAGGATCATTGTGAGAAATAAAATGAAAGAATTGTGTAAAGATCCTTGAACAATGTCTGGCAGTTAGTCAGCACTCAGTAAATGTCAGTGATTATTATGAATAGTAAGAAAATATTTTTCTGCCACCCAACAATTTTCCTTGAGGATGCATCTTTAGAATGTGTCAGTGGGAAAGTATGCTGTACTTTAAAAATAATTTTGTTTTGCAGACATTTTAGAACAAACACTTTAAGTGAGAAACAGCTATATTGCTTTCTGGCAAATATGAATTGGGATTTACTTGTTAAGAAATAGAAATACTACTTCTATTGCTTTCCCCACTCATACCATCTCCAGAAACATTTCTTAGCTGCTTTTGCCCATAGACACATGTCAGACCTAAGATCTAGTGACAGCTGCCTCTGGAAGGTCTCAACATGGGCTCCTCAGTGAAGGCATTTCTAATTTTGAAATGAGCTGTGTGGTTCAAAAGCTCTATGCTTTCCAACAAGTAGATGATTGATAAGACTTTCTTGTTCACTGATCAAGCTTGGTAAAAAGGAAAAACAGGAACTAAAAATACCCTTTGTGTTTGAACTGGGGGCACTGAAAGTATAAGAAGACCCAGATTTACATATGTGGTTACATAATTATATATTTTATTTATTTATTTATTTTTGAGACAGGTCTAGCTCTGCTGCAAAGGCTGGAGTGCAGTGGTGCCATCATAGCTCACTGTAACCTCGAACTCTTGGGCTCAAGTAATTTGTCTGCCTCAGTCTCTAGTAGATAGCACTATAGGTGTGCACCACCACGCCCGGCTAATTAAAACAATTTTTTTTTTTGTAGAGGTAGGGTCTTGGCATGTTGCATAAGCTGATCTCAAACTCCTGACCTCACGTGATCCTCCTGCCTCACTTGGCCTGCTAAAGTCCTGGGATTACAGGCATGAGCCATCATGCCTCGTCCACAAAATTATATATTTAATTGGTAGTTTGAAGTAAAATTATCCTTAAATCTAGCTATTTTTGTTGTCACTTGTCATAAGCTTGTAATTGTTGCCACAACATGAATAGAATGCCTTTTTGCTGAATTTTTCTTTTTAACCAACATTCTGGCCGTTATTACCATCTAGGAATTTTACAACCTATAAAACTATCAAGACATAAATTAATTTGAAGGTCACATCAGCCTTCATATGAATTTTCTGTAAAATTGAGAAGACATTTTACATGTTAACTAAGTAAAGGTGACATAATTAATGACGGTCATTTAGGTTCTATTCCTTTTTTCCAGCTGGAAAGCCCATGTGAGAGGCACTTGAGCGAAAGTCTCGCTGAGTCAGTCCTCCACCTTTTCATGCCAGGGAATCCTGGTGTTACTCAATGCATTTGTCATACATCGTACTTCTACTGAACAAATAAACTAAAAGTCACTAACCTGAAGTTTATCCTGCAAGCAAAAAGTTATCAGACTGGAAATGCAGATTTTTAAACTTAGCATATGAACTAGTGTGGAGAGTAACACGGACAGAAAATTGATATTTTTTATTGCAAATCTTCCATCTGCACCTAAGACATAGAGGTTTCAGACCTAAGAGCCTAAGCTAGTATCCTGGGGCGGGGGGCTGGGGGGTGGGGGAGGGTGGGTGGGGGCAGCCACTAAATTTAAGCCCCTCTTGCTAATATACAAAGTAAAGCCAAGAGTAAAAGCAATAAAATCATCATTTCATGAAAGAATCCAGTCCCTTTCTTTTTTAAAAATGATTAAGAGAAGACTTATTTAAGCAAGAATACATATAGTCGGCCGGGTGTGGTGGCTCATGCCTATAATCCCACCGTGTTGGGAGACCGAGGCAGGTGGATCACTTGAAGTCAGGGTTTCCAGACCAGCCTGGCCAACATGGAGAAACTCCGTCTCTACTAAAAATGCAAAAAATTAGTCAGATGTGGTGGCACACATCTGTAGTCCCAGCTACCTGGGAGGCTAAGATGGGAGAATCTCTTGAACTGGGAAGTGAAAACTGCAGTGAGCAGAGATTATGCCACGGCACTCCAGCCTGGGCGACAGACTGAGACCTTGTCTAAAAAAAAAATGCGTATAGTCATCATTGCCAGACTTGACATGAGATGTTAAATGTTCAACCCAATTTTCCTTCCTGGAGAAGTTTTTCTTTTCTATCCCTATCAGCTTTGAAAACATAATGCTAGAAGAAGAGAAACCCAATTCCTCAGAGAGCTCCCAAGAGAAGGTTTTTGGGAGTGGGTCTGAAATTGGGATAGACACTTGTTGATCCTGCATAGGTCCAACAAATCAAGGCAATATCTTGGATAAGCCCTTGGTTGTTACGGTTGTTGTACTGAAGCAGGTATTCCTGTTTAGGCCAGGCCTTATGGCCGATTGCTCAGCTTGCATGCACTGGGTCTCCAGAGATATGTTGTATTTAGCTGAGTTGTGAGGGCAGAGCAGCCAGGCGCAATGGAATATACTTTGGGAACCACATCTTGGTGACCCAGCCCAGGTCCCATTCTTTGTGTTCTTTTGGGATTCTAGTGCTTTCATGAGTAAGAACTCCCCCATCCCCCTTTATAACAGGAATCCTGTTGGAAAATAGCAAAATATCCCAGGCAGATTCTCTCTTTTGCATATAAATCTTGAGAGAGGGAAGCAAGAGTGATAGATGTGGAAGTTGGCAGAGCTGCTAGTGAGGTCCTCAGAGTGGAGACACTAGCATGGGGAACAATGAGAAATTGGCCTCAGAAGGCCATGAGATGTCCAGGGCCAGGGCGGCCCCTGGAATCTGAGAGCCCAAATGGCTGTGAACACCCCTCCAGTTCTCCACAAGGTGTGGTTGTGTGGCTGCTGAATGTTCCTTTCCCGTTTTCTTACTTTCCTGTTTATTCTTGCAATAACCCCCAACCGCCAGATAGATCTGTGTCCCTTGAACCCAAAGAATCTAACTGTAAGGCCGATAGCCTCGCCGGGAGCTGGATGGACAATACTCACCCCCTCTACACCTGATAACACTTATCAGGAGGCCGGACGTCCTACTGGCGCCTGCCTTCTCCATGCAGGCTCCCCACACCCACTCCTGCATTCCACCCCTAGC